>QEWY01002836.1:887154-987500 GCA_006503575.1 Baylisascaris schroederi
AGGGGATTGCAAGGATTCCATCTTAGCAGCTTGATGAGTGCGTAAATTGCATCAAGAAATATTAATGACTCGAATTATTTCTTTATACGCAAATAAATATAAAGTAAATAAATAGTGAAGATTCCATTTGTTAATGTTATTGTTGCTATATAGAAAAGTAATAGATTTTAGATGAAGAAGCGAAACGTCGACACTTACTACCACGTGATGATTCGTATAATAAAAAAAGCATGGAATTACATGTACAATATATATACAGACAAACAGAACATATGTAATACCAGCATTGCACATAACCATACGTTTAAAAATCCAAAAAGATAGTTGGTGAGTATAAATATTGGAGATCAGTTGAAAAGGTGATATATAAGTGATGAGTAATATATATGTATATCGATGATTAGTCATAACTGATATGAGGCGTATATTGCCTACAGATCACACTGTTCCAAACGTCTCTTAAAGCATGACAAATTACCAGCCATTACCACATCATATGGCAAACAGTTCCAGATGGGAGCAACACGATAAGCAAAAGAGTTGAGCACTTCAATTCGATTAGTTGACTTCCTTTCAACGGGAACGAGTATAGTATCAACATTAATGAGCATAAAAAACGAAGTTTCAACACAAAAATGTATAGCTCACTTCGATGACAATTGAAACGCCCCAAGGAAACAAGCGTATGCATCACACATACATATGTTCCTCCACTCATATTGATGCAGTCATTGTATTCAAATTATCAAAGAGAAATAAAAGCAAAACTTCAAATAAACCACGACACATTTTGAAAGATAAAAGAATAAGAGAAAATCCTTAAATTTTCGCAATGGTCATTCGAAGATTTACGGTGGTTATTTAGCTGCTAAAGTCGCACTCCCCGTCCTGTAGTGATTTTTCAGCTTCGATGATTTTTTAAATTGCTTATGTTTTAATTACCTAAATACAATATTTAATTATTGCATCGAATCTTATTTCACACTTCCCCTAAAATTCTCAACTGCACAATTTTGAACATTAATATTTGATGGCTTGTGTGAATAACAGTGGATCAGTAATATGCTGATTAGTTTTAAGGGATGCGTGTATTGTTTGATTGTGGCATAGTGACCCGGTGATGTTTGTTTTTATGCGACGCTGCGAAATGGGTAGCCGATTGATGGGAAGCCGCTGATGTTCAGGAAACGACTAAGCAAAATGGCTCCCGAAATATTTGTAATTTTAATGATTGCGATTGTAGTCATTCATTGATGGTTGTCTGCTTGCAGTGGTTGGTCGTATGTCTGTTTATTTCGATGTTGTAGTAATGAGAGTGTTTCAGTCGGTATCAATAGAATATTATGGATGACGTAAGCTGTTCGAGGATAGATTTAATTATTGCGAAATATAATGCGAATATGCGATGAGGGTGAATTAGCTGAAATCGTTGCATTGCCTTCGATAGTAAGGGTTCTTCGAAGAGATGCTCATATATCCCGTTGCCATACCTTTACTTTGTTGATGAGGATGTATTTATCACTGATAGTTGATTGTGATTAAGACGGGAATTATCAGTATTGTTTATCAATTCGAACGTCTTGTCTGTAGTATGTTAGATGCTATAAACGTTGCAGCAGTTTCAGAAGGCATGGATGATCAGAAGCAATTGCTTCTTTTCGCGCAGTCGCTGCCAGGTGAAGATCAGTGCATAGTGGACAGGTTGATTTTGATCGCTTTTAACTTTATTTCTTATTAACTACAAATAAATTTATACAACTGTCAAAAGCGTGTGCAATTGGTTGGTGAGGATAATTGGCACATAGATTTGAGGATCAAATTTTGGCGTTTTACTTCATGAGTGTCTCCATCTTGGAGCTATGCGATAGCGTAGGAATTTTGTAGACATGCTTTGAGGCTTGCCAACTTGAAAAGGAGGGTCGTTGTTACGAAATCAAGGACTCAACTCCGTTTCTTTTTGCCCTTCTCTTTGTTGCCACCTCGTAATGTGCTTAGAGGTAAAATGTTCACTATCTTTCAGTAATGTTTTTCTAAGTGCTCAATTTCAATGGGTCCTAAAATACACTCAGTGAAGTTTATTGGGGATATCGGTCCTCGAACGGAAGAGAGGGAGATGTATTGCTATATTTTTTTAGCATAAGATTTTAAGTTCTGAAGACATGATCAATTCTCATAAAGGAACTTGTTTTTTTTATTTTTTATTTTTTGCTGACCAGCTGAAATAGTTACTTGGTTCTCGCATTGATATTCCCTTCACTTTAACTGAAATCAACTATAGAAAGTTTATTTATAATATGCTTTCAACCTATTGAGCATTTTTCTTAAGGATAAAGGAGGCAACAAGTACACGTAATCGATATGGGGCAGTGACGACATTTGCCCTCTCCGATATTGAGGCAAACAATATTACTCAAATGGTTGTTGGACGTAATCACGTTGCATTTCTTTTTAAGGTAATCCACAAAAGGTTTTTATTGGCTTGATGGTTAAACATTACCTTTAAAAAAAGTCGTTTTTCATTCTCATCGAATTGCAAAATGTTTCCTAAATTCCACAATTTTAAACGTATTTCCCAAATCGTTGTCATTTGATGCAATATTGATAGGGAAATGAAATCGTCTCATTGATTGGATGACTAGACCGATTTATAAGTGGACATCTCGAGTTGGGAGGACTTCTTTTATACCCGAACAATCGACCAACTCTACTTTTATTAGCAGAAATACAACTTTATTGTGACATTAAAAATTCCTACCCCTCATCCTCCTTCTTTATTTAGAGGTCTTCGGTTAATTAGTGCATAGGACATTCTGTGGCACGCGATAGAATCGATAAGAAAAATATAAACAATATAAGTGCTTGCTTAGAAGTAACTTATTTCAGGGGAAATTAGCTTTCTTAGCAAATGCATTTCTTTGATCTGCTGTGACCGCCTACCTGTTCCATTGAGTTATCGAAAACAGCGGTTTCCCAATCTGTATGTATGAACAAGAGAATGGAACGATTTGAACTTCGTTCTTTTATGTTTGAGGCTTTCTTAATAGCTCAAAATTGAATTCTACGGAAATAGTAGGCAGTTTTGATGAGGGCACATGCAATTCTATATGTTTCTTGGATACTGTAAAAATACAATTGTTCAACAATGTCGAGTTTACTTCGCTTCGGGCATCTTATTTAGGAGTTTAATGAAAGAATTTTTGCAGTAAAATATACAGGCGCAGCATTAAAAAGAAAACCTAAGAGAAGAGGTGTTTTTGAAAATCATAAACAAACAGTGATAATTGTACTAAATGTATTAGAATAACGGTTTTTCGGTTATGACCATGTAATGCGTCGAGTACAGATGGAATAATAATTTATGCTGACGTTTCGGCTGTTTTAAGACTGTTATTCTAATATATCTGTCGATCATGCGTCTGCGAAACAACAGTGTTGCTACTCACGTACTAAATGCTTTTGAATAGTCTAAGTCGATTTTGCGCTGAAGGGGGTGATGATTGGCGAAAGAATTTTCAAGCCATGGAAAAAATTTAAGTGGCAGCGTTTCTTTTAGAGTCATTTTATCCGAAGGTGTGTCACTTCATTTGTGATATTTTAATACGGTACACACTGACACATCTGTTGATGAGAGGTGATTAATAGTGGAATTTGTTTACTATTAAAGATTAACGAGTTGGATAACGTCGATGTATTCATATGAAAGTATTGAAAACAATAATTTGATGGTTTGCAAGCTTGTCAATCATGTAAGAATCGATGTCATGTTGCAAGTGATCATATTTTGGTGATTATGCAAACAAGAATCACTCAATCAATGTTTTGTAGTGGAATAAGCATAAAAGCTATCCCTATGATCGGATGAACTGAAACCGATATTCACACTTTGGTTCCCAAATGTTTTTTGTTGCTTTTTCAGGATATTTGTGACCCGATCTTTCATACTAAATAACTTTTGTATTATTGTGGTGAAGACCTTTGAAAATTAATAAACCCCATTGATCTGTCGGCTATCAAATTATACTCAGCTTAGCATGAATATTTTCGAAGTTCATTCTAAACCTAATAGCAAAATGCTCCAGCACTTTTTTATTTGATTTCTGCTAAGCATTTCATAGTACAGAGGTCACTGTCTATGTACGTGTCGGTCTGACTGCTGAGCTGTTTCATTTTATAAACGAGGAAAAGTAACTTACAAAATTTAGTTGCCCACTGAGATTTTGAGCTATGTGCTCAAAGATCACGTTGAATTTGCTAGTACAAGTTGTCGATCATCGTGGTGATGGGTGTATTGCGCAAGGCCATTGCAGTGCGACTGATTTGATACGTACTCTCTACTTTTTAGCTGCTTAGATCGATTGCCGTCACAAATGTTCGAAAATTGTAGTTCCACTACTACTTTAGAGACTTATACTCAGCTTAGCATGAATATTTTCGAAGTTCATTTCTAAACCTAATAGCAAAATGCTCCAGCAATTTTTTATGTGATTTGTGCTAAGCATTTCATAGTACAGAGGTCATTATCTATGTACGTGTTGGTCTGACTGCTGAGCTGTTTTATTTTATAAACGAGGAAAACTATCTTACAAAATTTAGTTGCCCATTGAGATTTTGAGCTATGTGCTCAAAGATCACATCGAATTTGCTAGTACAAGTTGTCGATCATCGCGGTGATGGGTGTATTGCGCAGGGCCATTGCAGTGCGACTGATTTGATATATACTCTCTACTTTTTAGCTGCTTAAATCGATTGTCGTCACAAATGTTCGAAAATTGTAGTTCTACTACTACTTTAGAGACTCCACTAAGATGTGGTTTCTTTTAAGATCGATCGCTTATACTAATGCGCAGCCCACTACTATGATTAGTAGTGTTATTTGACTTCAGTTTTGCCTTGCGAAGTCAAGAATTCACTATAAATTCAAACGCTTAGGATAGGACATGCGCTTTGGTACGGTTATTTAACCGTCGAGGTTTAATTAGAAAGCCGGCGGATTCTTCTGTTGTAGCAAAAATTTCGTTGTGCAACTGCCAGTCGCTGGTGATGCAGTATAGTGCGGTAATGGATGATCATTGCTGCAGTTAGTCGTGGAAGCAAAAAGAATAATATTCCGACAGTGATTTTATATAGATGTAAATTTACATTAGAGTGGTTTCTTTGATTTATTGGGGAGTTCGTTAGAGTTTGCCATCTTTTTTTTTTTTTTTGGAAATATTGTAAGAAAACTGCAATGTAAATTTTTTGGTGTTGTGCATTGCTGTGTTCTGTTGTATGAATTTTACCGTTGTTGCAGAACGGTCGCGTTGCACGTTTGGGTTATCAGTTGACAGTAAGCAAAGAGGAGAGTACATCAAATGATGAGAAGCCTTCATCGGGTGGTGGTGGAATGGGTGGTTCGAGCTCGGCAAATAGCACAGCTGGTGCCCCAAATACGTCCGGTAATAGCTCGGGTATTGCATTTAACCGTTTATGCTATTCATAACTGCAATGCTGCGGATTATCCATCAGTAGTTATATTATGAGATCATTTCTTAGAATTAAATATATGTTCGTCACAGGTATCGTCAAGTTGTTAGAGCAGAAGGCTGAGAAGGTGGTAAACGAATTGCTTTGCATATTACTGATTTTTGAAAGCACTTGATACCTAGTGAGCTAGCTTACTTTGGTAATAATATAAGGGTATTCGTGCACTCATTTTGATGGTTTACCGTTTGATGTGATAGCATTGAAGGAACAAATCTCCTCTTGCCAACACGAGTTCGGTAGAGAAGGGGAGTGGTGAAGTGTGACATAATTGCAGATTGTTGTTCAATTGCCAGTTTACGCCATAGGCACCTGAAAAAGAATTATGTGAATAGAGGACGTAGAAATTGATATATATCGAATTTTCTCTGTCGTTTCCTTTTGGATTTAAGCTTCTAATCGAATGCCTTTATTGAGAAATAAAGAAACATACATAGTATGTGAAGAGGTGCATTGACCATATTGACAGAAGGCTCCAAGCAAATGAAAACACCGATGACAAAAGAAAGTTGAAACGAGAGGGAAGATCAAAAATGCACATATTCGAATAACGTCAATAAGGTCAATAACATCGAATAACTTCTGATCCGAAGCATCTTCATTCGCAATAAACTAAAGTTACCGTCTTGCAGGAAGTGGTTCATCTTCGACGGTTGCAGCATTAAATCGTACGGCAAAAATTCGGCGTGTAATGTTGGCAACTCGCCGATCGGCTGCACTCGGTGAAAGAGCTGGTGTTATTGTTGATCGTACAAGGCCTCTCGTGCCTGTTAGTGATATCCCAGAGGATCTTATTGCTCAAGCACAGGTGATCTTTTCAATAATATTGGCCTGTTTTGTCGTCATGAATAGTAGGGTTGCGCTAAACTATAGTGATGGTTAGCAAAGGGTTTAATCTATGAGGAAGGCGCGCACCCATCTTTTCAGTTTATTGTTTCGTTTTTGGCACATTGTTGTTTGATATTTTCTTTTTTTTTTTTTAATTTCTGTTTTAGTTTTCGAATCGCCTCGACAGTATTGAGCTATCATTGGATGCAAAGGATGGGTGGGGGTTGGAATGAGAATCTCAACTGTTGTTGTGTAATGTACCCCATGTTGTATTGGTTATAATTGCAGGTGGTATTGCAAGGTAAATCACGTGATGTGATTGTTCGCGAGTTGCAACGCACCAACTTGAACGTGAATGAAGCAGTCAACAATTTATTGAGTCGAGACGATGAGGAGGGTATGTCTTCTCAAGCCAGTTTTAGCAGTTGAGGTCAAGGGAGAAAGGGGAGAGCCGTGTTTTGAGGAGAACGAGAGGTCAGCATTTTCCCTCAAAAAGGATCACCCCGTAAGCTGGACTTGTCTTTGTTCCCTATCGATTCCTCGTCACATTTCGTTTGTATATGTATTTTCTTTTAGTGAAATTGAGCGACTTGGAAGCTGGTATTTGGTTATTACATATCTTTGATACTTGTAGGCGTAATCGAAACTGCAAGCATCCGTGAGGGTTGGGGGAGGCTATGGATGTTGTTGCTTTTTTCTGATCACTCATTTGCAGACGCATGCGTTTCGTACTGCTGCGTATAGATCTCGTAGGTTTTGTTCCTTAGAATTTTCCAAAATGAGGCAGTTCATTGAAGAGGTTGGTAGAGGTGGACTTTTCAGTGGAACTTATATTGCCATCAAGAGGTTTTTTATTATTGCTATCAATTTCTTTAATATGTTTCAGGTACGTACCCGTAATTTTTTGTTCCTTTCATAGAATATTGTGTCAAGCAATAACGCTCTGAAGAAGTGTAGTTGCGGTGACTCTACCTCTCCGAGCAGTGGTTTTATAGTAGATCGGAGTGGACTTGAAGGTAGTGAAAAAATGAAGGGATGGTAACCGTTTACTTCTTAAATGGTGTCCACGTAAAAACCCTCATAAAAAGATGTTCGTTTGAGGATACACTGTGCCAATTACTGCTTGAGCTTTTAATGCTTCTATGATCATTAGACCTGCTCCGTTTAGGTGTTTGTGCATGAAAGCATGAATTTGATAGCGTCGCTTTGTTGACAACTTAGTGAGTATGTCGTTCATGAAGCCCACCGACTTTCCCTTATTGACAGACTTCCTTGCTGGGATGTTGCTTTACATTGAGGTTTGCGAAACGATCGCATTGCAAATTGCTGATTTATGCGACATTACAGCAGATGAGATGGACGATGGATCGGAGTCATATTTGCCGGAGGAGCTGCTTTCCCTCTTAGATGCAGGTCTAAGATCTGACGCAAGAGGGACGGCGGTGATCGATCATGATGCGTTCTACGCAGCAGCTGGTGAGGGCTTCGACTACGTTGTTGCGAGGGATATTGCAAGAAGGAGGGCCGATAGAGGGGGTATGTTACTGCTTCAACGGATTCCAGTGTGTTGGGATGTTTTGAATTGGTCTTGCAACTGATGTTCAAGTTTTGAGCTTCAGCATAGTTTTTATTTCTGATGGTTTGCACGGAGATATGATAGCAGATCTTTCTATGATGAAATATGCAAAGGGCTTTGGTGATATTCCGCATGTCTAGTGGCGACTGGTAACGGACAATACTGCTACGAAGGGAAGCGGCTAAAACTTTGCGCCGAAAGATGCGAACGAAAAAGCTGAGGAGTGATTCTCATGGTGCGTGATGCGCAATATTAGAATAGTGCTGCTTTTTGAGAATTACGGGATGGAAGTTGTAATTCCAGTGCTTCTTTAGTGTGAAAGAAATTCAGAAATGAGGTAAATAAATTTGTCGGTCATTTTTAGAGAAGAAGAGCGAAAAGACGAAAGAGACATCAGCAAGTGGTACGAGCACAAAGATCAAGATTTGTGATAGGCTGCAATATTGGGGTAGAGAAGAGGTTTGTTTCTTATCGAGTTTCCTGCTTTTTCAATTTCATTTACCATTTTCAGACATTCTCACTGATTTCAATTCTTATTGCATCTGTGTGGTCGCCATCTTAAATTAGGAGTTGATGGTCTTTCAGTTAGGAGAATAAGAAGACTTTCGACGCATTGTTGTATTATTTTCACTTCCGGACATATGAAGCTCGTATGTTCAATGTATAGATCCATCAATAAGTACTGCGGTTGTTATGGAATGTGCGTTGTGCTCACTGGAGCTATCACCGCGTTCTCTTTAACAGACTTTTCGTTCAATGAGAATAGAGGAATGAATCCATAATAATTAATGAATTCAGCAGTTTCCAAAGTGAAAGCTTTCGTAAAAAATGAAAGGAGACTGCTTCTATAGTTGTGCCATCCTCCGTGGAATTCTTAGTGCTCTTCTTTTTTTAGCCTCTTCACTTTACTTTTTATATAATCTAGGTCATGCTGCTGCCTGCTGTTATCGAATATGGTGGCCACTCGATTTGTTTTGTTGGTTCTTCATATATTGTTCAATTTTACTCCCAGGTGGCCGTTCTTGGTGCATTAATTCAGTCTAGCGGTTGACTAGATAGTCCGAGGGAAGGAAATGTTGCGAGGAGAGGTTATGAGCTGGAAGGGTGTCCAGTTGAAGACTGCTGGCTGGGATGTGTATATTCCTTTGAAGTGCAATGCAGTCGGATCTTAGATTTTCCTCAGTTGAGCTTGCAGAGCCGCAAGGGTTAACGGTATTGGATGGTGGTTTTGCAATCAGACCACAGTCTTGAGGGTGGAAATGCATCGTTGAAATTTCCTGTTGCTAAGCTGAAGGATTACTGAGAATAGTAGAGCTACATAGTTGAGGGGGTACGTGTTAAGTGATTGAAACTTGTTGTATCGCTGCTGTGTGGACGAGGCGAGACGAGTTGACGAATAGGAGTTTACTGAACCGGTGCACTAAACTGAACTGGTTGACTGAACTGAACGACATGAAAAACCTTCAAATATCCTAGTCAACGCACATAGCAGCAAGTGGGTTTGAAACATGCTGTCAGACAACCAAAGGGAAAATACAATATGATAGGGCAGGGAAGAACAGATATCACTGAGTTTGAGTCATAGCGCAGTTGTCCCTTACAACAAAACTAGCGTAAATGCAGTGTTTTGGAGAAAGTTTACGTTAACTTGAGAATTTGAGTAGGAGTAAATGGAGGTAATGCTAATGTTGTACTGATTACCACAGAGAGTAGAGGGCGGTCGGCTGTTCTAGGGAGCTAAATTTTATGTTTTATTGCACACCGTTGGACGATTGCTAAAATTAATTCCTATTATAAGTGAAGGTAATTAGGGCTGTGCTATTGAACAGGATTCATTCCCGATTGGAGTAACCAAATTTACGAAAATCGTCGCGATGCACAGTGAGTTGGTGGCATTGGCCGATAACGGATTCATCTATGGTTGGGCATGGGATAACGATGGCAATGGTTCGATGACTGCACATCCATTCGGGGTGATGATACTGGCTAATGTGAGTTATCTGCTTGTATCCTCTCCCACCACTTTGATTATTTCATTGGCAGAGAAAAGGCGGCCTACTATGAATTCCTTGCCACAAATGGCTCTTTAGATGAATACAAGAATATGAGCGTTAATCATTTTCCATGATATTTGTTCACTAATGGAGGTGTTTAATTCTTATTGTTGATTCATGGGTTGGGGGTCGTGTATGCTCACTTACTTCCTACCATACCTTCAGTCCTCTTTCCCATTCAGTAAGAAGAGGCTAAATCGCAGTCGATTACCCCTGTATATGAATATCTTTGTAATTTAGGCACCAAACGAAGAGAAATTCGTTGACATTGTAGCATGCGCCTATCGTGCATGTTTACTAACGTCATCGAATCGTGTCGCATCGTTTCTGGATTGCGGTGCATGTGGTGCACGTGTATCCACGCAGCTGTTGATGCCTCTAAGTGATATTCCCGATGGTGAGAAAGTGACTTCTATGCACGTGTGCCCAATGTTCTCACTGATCAGAACACACACCAACAGCTTATATTGGTGGTAAGGTCGTTAATGTTATTCTCACCGAATAATGCTTCGGGTATTATTGAGTGCTGATATAAAAATGTGCAGATATGACATTTTCATATGTTTAATGAAATAGCTGTCCTCTATCGTTGTGATACGAAGCAGATGTTATTGTCGAGGAGGATGTCAATATTTTTCTGATTTCCTAGTGACATTTAAAACGATATAAGGAGCGTCAGAGTATGCGATTCCTAAATGTTAGATGGCTATTCCTTTATGATAGCCAACAAATATAAAGTGGGTTTTATTCAGAAGAAATATTTCAGTGCTTGTAATAAACTATCGCCATAATAAATTCGGCAATAGCATTATTGTGGTCATCGATTGATTGCTTATGGATCGGCATATGTTGCATTAGTATAACCTTCGTCTCTATATGCGATTTTATGCTAATTTATTTGTTCGTCGCGAACCTTGATTTGAGCGTAGTATTGATTGTTTTTTTTTTTATCTACATGCATTCATGTTTTGATTTGTCAACTAGGCTGAGTTGATGAATCGTTCGACGTTAGTGTTCGACGTATAATTACTAACTCATAATACACAGGGCAGCATGCTATGCGTGCCATATAAGTTATTAGTATTGCAATGCCTATAAGTAACATGCGAAACGTACTTTCGATTGTAACAGGTGATGTTATCAATTTTTGGCTTGTCACAGTTCGAGCTCATCGAGAGCATAAGCGGGGGTGAGGAGGGAGCAGCTTTTAGGCAATATGTAAGGAGAGCCTAATACCAACAGGCAGGGAAACAAAAGGAAAGATAATTCGTAGAAGCATGCGAGTACCTTTTCCTCCGTCTTTCAGAATCTTCTGCACCGCCATCTGCTTCCAGTCTCTTTCTCCTTTTGCGCTCCTTTCTCTATAGTGAGTGTTTCATGGCTATGTTTCCGTGCGATAGCTTTGTGGCATGCGATACCTGTTGCGTTGGGTATGATGTCTTTTAGGCACTTTGTTAAGATTATGCGTTATTAGTGCAGAAGTGTTAGGTGAACATTGATTGAAGGGGTATCTATCCATTCAACGAGAGGCGTAAACTCTGGGAGCGAGTGCGTTCACGTTCACGTCGTCATGTAACGTTTGATGTGACAGAAATCGTGCAAGGATGCGAAGTGCGAACCAAATCGCATCCCATATATACGGCCGGTTCAATAGCTGTCAGCTTTGTCTCCGGAACACCTATGGTTTGTTTATTATTTAGTAGCCTTATTTCAGTGTAGAGCTAGAGTTTGTTAAATGTTCAGCTCTGTTTAGAAATGGGCACTGAGCTATGAGGGATGTGAAAGTGAGATCGTTTGGTATGCATCAGAGGAGGGCGAAGTATAGATGATGTGTGGTGGTCTTTGTAATGTGAGGATGTCAATTGTAGATCGGCACTCTCATGGAGTCAGCATGGACGTTAGCCGAATTGTGCAGATTTCGTGTGCAGACTCCCGAGCAATACGATGCGTCGACAGGTGAAGAGGGTGCGTGCTCGCAGACTGATAAAAAGAGCGCAGTGAATCGTGAGTTGATCTGAATGCGTCTTTCCTTCCTTCCTCACGCCTTCCACCTTCCATATTTCTTCAAACTCCGTTACTAGTGGTTTATTTGAAAATTAGTGGATTCCTTGTAGTTTCATGGATTGCAGTGTTAATAGTCTAGGTCAACGTTGTCTGCTGTGCACTGTTTTGTTTTGGATAGAAGCATTATAGAGGTTTACTTGTTGTCGCAATTGCATAGATGCTTAGCAGATATTGTTGCTGCGAAATCCTTTAGAAGCATTCTGTAAGCGATCGGTGTTGACGTAGCGCCTCTCAATAATCGTTGTTGTGATGCACGCATTCATCGAAATTTCTTTGTTGCTTCCACGCTTCATTTGCATGCTGTAGATATATGTAAATTACGATCACGATTGAGCACATTTGGGTTGTGCCGTTGTGATGACGGTCGATCCTGGACGCGATATTGTGATGTATGCTGTGCATCACACTTATCCCTTGAGTTTAATGTTATGTTCTAGTAGAATTTTTATTGTCGTTTCTAGATGATTTGAGGGTTACATATGTGTTCCTCCGTCTCTCTGCGTTCCTGTACCCTGTACCTTTCACTTTGAGGTCTTCAGTAATTGTGGTCCAGCGATCGTTTATTTGAGATTTGCTGTAGGAAAACGCTGTTATGGGGAAGGCGGTTTGCATGTTTTACCTTTTTTGGTAATTGGTATCTTTCGTGAGTGGACGAGTTGAATTTAACGGCTGCCTGCAATATGAGAAGGGGTCTAGGTGAATTCCAGTGATCTGCTGTGAATAAGCACAGTTTTTTGGTATGTTGAAGACTTGTAGATTTCTTCACAAGTATTGAGTTCCTCCTCAAAAATGAAAAATTTCGTTAGCGTTTTATCATACTTCAACAGATTGTTGAGAAAAGTGCATGTTTAAGGTGGCATTTATTAGTGTTGTATTTGCCTATGTGACGTTACCAAAGTTTTTTTCGGAGTGCGTGTGAGGAAGGGCGGAAGGGTGCATCAGGCTAGGCTGCACTGCGTCACTTGTGAGCATTGGCGTAGTTCAACGAAAATTGAGTCACCCGACCTTCACAGAAAAAGTTTTATGGGGGAGCATCTCAATCTAATATTTCCTGGGCAAGGACCCCTCTGGATGCTTTGTTTTTATACGAAAATGCCCCATCATTTTTGAAGCATTTTAAAGTAACTACGCCGTTGTTTATGAGTGTTTACGATGTATTCTCATGCATTCATTGCTTGCTTCATATCGCTAATTGATTTATATGGGTTTTCGTCAATATGTTTATTGTGTGGGTATTGACGAAGACTTTATTTGTTTTCTGGATGGGATATTCTTGGAGGATTCACTTGAGGTGTGGCCCCTCAGACTTATTCGCTCAAGAGGTCTTTAAAAAGAACTGATTGAGAGAAAATGATTCCGTAGACTGACCTAGAAATGATTTTTCTTTCTTAACACATCAACGCATTAGGCTATCAAAGATGAAAAGAAGGCTGTTGATGCCTCTTTGTGTGTACATCCTTCAGTTAGTCTCAAAGTTTTGCGAGATTTTTACTTTTCAAATAATTCATTAATTCTGATTCTTATAAACGTCCACGCGTAATTCTTCTCATAGTTTTCTTTTTCTTATTTTGATGAGTAAAATGATGGTGGGAGTTTGGGATATGAATCGTTGAAGGAATTTTAGAATTTCTTTATGGAATTTTCTAAACATCACCGTGACATGTCATGCGCGTTTGCATGAGTGTGTTTATGTGTCTTTGCATTTATTTTGATTAGGGAACACGAAAACCTCTGGCAACCAAATTTAATGACTGCGATCTGCATCGTGGCCATAATCTCCTATATCAATTTTCGTTAATTTCTGAGGAGTTTTAGTCACTAACTTCTACAATATGGTGGTCATCGAATCAGTTGAATATATGCCGAGGGCGCATTTTTGATATGATTTAATGCATTGGATTGGTCATCCGCTTTCAAGAAAATTCGAATTTTTTCGCACTACTAAATTCAAAGTTTTGAAATTTTTTTAAAGTTAGTGCGTTCGCATAGTCCATCGAAGTTTATTTATGAATGAACGTGCAGTGTTTATATTCATGGTGGCTTATCTGGATTGTTTTCCCAGTGTTTGCGCACTGTGAAGAAGTTGGGGAAACAGATCGGTAGAACGCAGATGATGCACGCGTTGTATTTTCCACTTATTAAATTAATCGTAAATGTGAAGAATCTAAGAATTAAATGAGACAGGTCTCCTAATGCATCTCGTTATCGGATAAACGATTATACGGTTTCGACTAGAAATTCCGCTAATGCGTTCAGTTTATTATTGGGCAGTTATTTGTTAATTTAATTTCTTTAGTTTAGCAGCTGGGCGATACTGCATAGAAGTGGATGGACCAAACGTCTGTATCCATAAGTGAGATGCAGCTGTAATCCTGCTATTCCTTTATGAGGGAAACTTTGACGAACGAGTTATATATAGGTAATAGAGGGAAATGACGATATTATAGGCAAACTTGAACCTAATTCTTCACGAAATAGGCCCAAGGAGAGGAGGGGGGTGGAATTTTTTTGTATTATTTTGCCCGACTTATGTGTAGTGCGCTGAATGGTTTTTTTGTGGTAGGGGAAGGGATATGGGTTATTGTCATATTGCATTTCTGGCCGGACTCTAAGTGTCTTTGAGAGTTCCACCCTCGTTTTGAAGTTTTTTGCAGGACGGAATTATTAGCTCCTTATTTGTTGATTGATATTAGCATACCGTTCACTTGCGAGCATATTGCTTTCAGTTTATTACCTTCGTTTTTGCATGAGCTTTAAGGATGTTATAGTCGCATACTGTAGGATGTCATGGATGTCTGTCGTGGATGTTGGAATGTTGTAGATGTCTGTTTATTTGTTGATTGATATTAGCATACCGTTCACTTGCGAGCATATTGCTTTCAGTTTATTACCTTCGTTTTTGCATGAGCTTTAAGGATGTTATAGTCGCATACTGTAGGATGTCATGGATGTCTGTCGTGGATGTTGGAATGTTGTAGATGTCTGTCATTGTCTCAACTTGTACCTTCGTCTTGATTCCTTTTCTCGATGTGCAAATTACCCATTTTGCAATATGCATTACACATGTTTACGGCCTTTGCAGTTTGCATTTTTTTTTTTCTTGCTGGAGTCAACACTCTTATGTCTGTGTAGAAAAATAAGTGTGAAATTGCGGTTATAAGAATGAGTTTAGTTTATCGCTGAAAGTGGAGGAGCCTTGAAATTTGTGGATTGATCTAGTTGTTGCTTTCGGTGTGAGTCGATCTCTCCTTATTAGCACCGTCTTGATTCCCATCTGCTCTTTTCTGCGCCTAATTTTCTTTCCCAAAGACATCTTATAAAGTGGAATTGAGGAACTAGTTAGTTAATTATTGCTCTAACCAATAATTTTGCTGAATTGAACCCGAAAAACGTTGTTCATGAGTTTACATTTTGCAGAGAATGGAAAACGACCGCGAGAGGAGAGTACAACACCAAACTTCAGAGAGGCGGCATGGGCCTTAAGTGATGTGATCTTTATTCATGAGGAGAGTTCACAGGACACTGCAATAGTGAAGATTGTATGTTGATGTTTTGTTGAGTAATATTAGTTGTTTAGTGCGTTGTGATGATTACGTGGTTGTTAGAAGGTGTTGAAATTCGTCCAAAGAGGCGTAATGGTAGAGAGGATGCTTAAAGGCATTGTTGTATTCAGTTGTTCGTTTAGCCGTTAAACAGACAATTATTTAGTGGATTTGCAATTATATATATGAGGATTTTGTGTGGTGTGTTACCATGAAACATCATTCACGGAGACATAGCTGCAGGATGACAGTGGTCCATAGATGGCGAGCAGTGATCATCTGCTGCTAATTCCATTGATGTGGGGTATTGAATTAAGGTTGACGGTGCTTATTGCGGAATCATCTATAAGACGCCGGCACTGCCAGCAAAAGCTGCTTCCACATCCTCGGACGCCCCTCAACCATCAGACGGTTCTCAACAACAAACTGAGCTCGCAAAAATGCGGCTCATGCGAAAGGACGATCTCATCGTTGTATCTCCTACAAGCAAGACTCCACGTTCGCCACAAAATTTCCAAAAGCAACTCCAGAAGATCACACTGCCTGGATCGCTCTCCTTGCGCAAATTGCATGCAGTCACCGTTGATAATACAGGTAATCCTTGTTTTTCCCTACGGTTTTTCGTGGAACGCTCAAGTCTTACTGGATTTGTTGTTTCACCTCGTCGTAGAACCTTCTGCTCAACGCTTGCTGCATTCCGCTCGATATTCTTCCATCCCTTTTGACTCTTATTTTCATCTTTTGCACCTTTCATCTTAAACAGTCTTTTTTCCGCCTACATCTACTTCAAGAAAAGCTTGCTGCTTTATGTAGTTATATTTATTTTCAAGCCTTGGTCAGATTCGACGAGGTCCATTGGAGTCCTTCTCTTGTTTCGAGCGGACTATCTTCGTTGTTTGTGTTGTTGTCTTTTTGACTGTTAAAGTGTTCTTTAAGGGTTGCGTGTTCTGGTTGAGAAGCGAGGACGATTGCATCTGGCACGTGTCAGTGTATTTGGCAAACTGCTGAGTGATCACCTATTGCCAATGAATTCGACAGCTCTGTATGGCACTGCGCAGTGTCAACCGCAATTGGAGAACTACGGCGATGTAAGTTTATACTGCCACATTGTCTGCCCTTGCTTGCGGAGTTCTTATTGTTCCCATCGGCTAATTTAGAAGCACTATAGCCACATCTTTTTCTGAGAATTGCGCGGTTATTGGTTATGCTGCTGTACAACGGAAGGTGGTCCGTGTCAAGCAATTTCACGAGTTATTCCGTTCAGTCGTTGAATCGATGGGAGTCACAAACCATAGTGCTTCCGTTTTGTGTTTCATTTTGTAGGCTGATAATACGACTCTCCGTGTCTTTTCATTCTTATACTTTAGTGTTATTTTTGATTTTCTTGGATTTAAGGAGTTGGTTTATTAGCTGTGACTGACCTTTTTTAAGTTTTAAGCGTTGATAGTGTTGTTTTGCGACTGGTTCAATGAAGAAATTTTGTTCGTACAAAAGAAATGTTGGTGTATTGACCACCCAGCTTTTTCCCGTCTTCCGTTGTTGGGTTTGGCTGGGAGTATACTAATTATGAAGGTGGTCAACAATAAAAAAATAGGTTATAGTTTGTCTCCAAAGATTCGTGAACAAACGATGTAATTAAACAAAAGCGAGAAAATCGCTATTAAAATTAAGCCTACGTTCTTTTGGATGTTTGTTCTCAACTGAACTGCGATTCGCTTTCCGCTCTCTGCTTCAGTCAGCTCCGAGTTGACACTTGGAGTTCTCCTAATCCACGATCTCTTTGTCTCATTTGCCCAGTGGCGTTGATCTAATTACGATATCGAGATACTCCAATTATTGACGCCGTCTCGCTCGCCAATGATCACCTGGTGGTTCCTGTCCGTTACTCAGAAATATTCAATTCACGTTGAGGTGGCTCTTCTCATAATACCAATATCAGATTCTGCTGGTGTAACCGACTTGTGCATCTCTCCACTGTTTATAATACCAATATCAGATTCTGCTGTGCAACCGGCTTATGTGCACTTTCCACTGTTTTGTGAACCACACCTCAAACTTGGGTAATTAAACCTTTATTCACATGTACAAACAATAAAAGCGATGAAGGAACTATCAGAGACCACATCAGATTATAACTCGACTTAAAACACGTATGCTTGTTACATTTGCACATATCACTGGGCAAGTACACAACTACGATATGAGAGGTAGCACGCAGATCCATTGAAGGCGCAGTCCCGTCCACGACGCTGACAGTACAATAGTTGCCGAAACTTTGGGGTTAATTTGTATTTTCTTTTCGTTGATACCTTCTGATGCTTATGGCTCGCCCCTTCTTTGTGGCTACCCCAGAAGTTGTTTATGCACTAATTCGATGTTCTCAATTGCCCTAATCAGATGAGCGTAATAAGTTTTATGATGTGTTTATGTTAACTTGGCGTCTTTATACGCTTGTTGAAGGCAAAGCGGTAGCATGCCCTCTTTGTGTCATTCGCACGTGCCTTCCCTTTTTCATGCAAAACATATCTGAGTGAGCCGTCAACAAGCTCAGCTCCGTTTCTTCATTTGCTCTCATCCGATATGCATAAAAGCTTTTACGACGTTTATATCCCCAGCTCGATGTGCATATCAACTTTAATGATCAGTCTTAATCTCCAGTTTCGTTTGCCTTGATTTCACCATCACTCACTCACTTTTGCACTAAATAATTCTGCAGTTTTATTTAACATTCAAATTTATTTATTCGCTCGCAGTCGCGACAATTGGTTATGAAGGAATGCTTGCTGACCAATAGAATATAGAGAAAGACGGTAATAAAATCGGAGGAACGGGAAGTGGATGTTGAACTCGACTTGCGAGCAGTTTCTGCACAAACGTTGTCGCTTCTGATATGTGTATAATACGGTAGCTTCATCCATTGCAGTGCTTCGTCTTTACAGTGCAGATCGGTGATAGTGTCTAATGAATTAGAGCATGTAATTAATGCTTGATCCTTAGGAGTCACTGATGGTGATCCGAGATGGTAACGGTTCTATGGTACCGATGTGTCGAGATGCAGTTGGTGGTTTTCGTGAGCCTGTTTACTTAGGCATGCCACCAGTTCACCGTTTTGCAGTTGGCTTGAGGCATCCGGAATCAGGTGCCGACGTCAATGGTGGAGGCAGTACTTCTGCTGGCAACAGTAATTTTTTTTTGCATATTTTGTTGAGGAAGCAGCAGTAAAATGAAGAGTGATATATCTGCCCGTATGGTACGATTTTGCTTCGAGTTTCTTCCTGTTTACTGATGGAGTGACTTCTAATTATTAGCCGAGGTATACCGGTGATGAAATATTTCAATATCATTTGTGTGACATGTCTCAAACCCAGTTGGGGGCCGTAGAAATTATGCTGTTAATGTCAGTGTATAAACAGTAATTTTGGTAATGTTGGGTTTGTTTGGGATGGGAGGAGAGGTCTCAGTGTTTGTCGAGGAGGGGTAGCAGGATTGTGGTTTATTAAGGAAAACGTCCTAGTTCGTTCGCAGATCAATCTAGGACTTAGTGGGCTATCCATCAAGAAGTTTGAATTTTATAGTCAAGCTTGATTCACTTGGCTCTTTAATGAGTGCTCACAGTTTTCGGTTGCTAGTGCTGATCACAAGTATGACCAACTGTTTACTTCACAAGTCATGCACAGTTATTAGACGATTGCGCTATGTTTCTGTAGTATTTCAACATTATTCTGTTTGTATTAGTTTATCACATTTTACAGACTCATCGCGTCAAGTAACTCGAACAGCGGTATTGGTGACATTGGTAGCACCAACGCCATCTTTCATTCAACCACCGATTCCTTCGTTGATGCAGGCTATTCTTTATTGTGATGCGAAGGGCGTCGAATTGGTGCTGGATGCTTTGAGAAAGGAATCGGGTTCGCTTTATTGATATTATGTTTTTAAGGGGTTTTCGATGACTGTTTTGTTTTTATGGAGGTTTCCTGAATATGAAGGTTTCGAGGTCTATACACGAAGAAATTGAAATTTCAGCTGTTTTTTGCTTTGGCCGTTCATTGGATAGCAAGATCATCCTTACATCTGCGTTTATGGCTTGGAATCCTCTAGTTTTTATATTTATATAGCCAGACAACGAATAAAAACGCAATCTTCATCCTGACCACCCATTTTTGCATGACACTAAAGTAGTCTTGATCCTTAGGAGTCACTGATGGTGATCCGAGATGGTAACGGTTCTATGGTACCGATGTGTCGAGATGCAGTTGGTGGTTTTCGTGAGCCTGTTTACTTAGGCATGCCACCAGTTCACCGTTTTGCAGTTGGCTTGAGGCATCCGGAATCAGGTGCCGACGTCAATGGTGGAGGCAGTACTTCTGCTGGCAACAGTAATTTTTTTTTGCATATTTTGTTGAGGAAGCAGCAGTAAAATGAAGAGTGATATATCTGCCCGTATGGTACGATTTTGCTTCGAGTTTCTTCCTGTTTACTGATGGAGTGACTTCTAATTATTAGCCGAGGTATACCGGTGATGAAATATTTCAATATCATTTGTGTGACATGTCTCAAACCCAGTTGGGGGCCGTAGAAATTATGCTGTTAATGTCAGTGTATAAACAGTAATTTTGGTAATGTTGGGTTTGTTTGGGATGGGAGGAGAGGTCTCAGTGTTTGTCGAGGAGGGGTAGCAGGATTGTGGTTTATTAAGGAAAACGTCCTAGTTCGTTCGCAGATCAATCTAGGACTTAGTGGGCTATCCATCAAGAAGTTTGAATTTTATAGTCAAGCTTGATTCACTTGGCTCTTTAATGAGTGCTCACAGTTTTCGGTTGCTAGTGCTGATCACAAGTATGACCAACTGTTTACTTCACAAGTCATGCACAGTTATTAGACGATTGCGCTATGTTTCTGTAGTATTTCAACATTATTCTGTTTGTATTAGTTTATCACATTTTACAGACTCATCGCGTCAAGTAACTCGAACAGCGGTATTGGTGACATTGGTAGCACCAACGCCATCTTTCATTCAACCACCGATTCCTTCGTTGATGCAGGCTATTCTTTATTGTGATGCGAAGGGCGTCGAATTGGTGCTGGATGCTTTGAGAAAGGAATCGGGTTCGCTTTATTGATATTATGTTTTTAAGGGGTTTTCGATGACTGTTTTGTTTTTATGGAGGTTTCCTGAATATGAAGGTTTCGAGGTCTATACACGAAGAAATTGAAATTTCAGCTGTTTTTTGCTTTGGCCGTTCATTGGATAGCAAGATCATCCTTACATCTGCGTTTATGGCTTGGAATCCTCTAGTTTTTATATTTATATAGCCAGACAACGAATAAAAACGCAATCTTCATCCTGACCACCCATTTTTGCATGACACTAAAGTAGGATCAGTGAAAACGCAATTAGTAAATGGTTTATTTTCGTAATGGCTAGGGCAATACTGTAATAGACATTCCTTTTATGATAAGCGGATTTGGCTAATGGTGAATTGCGATGTAACCGAATGGAACATAAAGGTTTACAAGGATTGATTGTAGTTGTTTGTATCATGAAAAGTTGCAGTTGTTTACGTCGCATTCATTAAATCTTTGCGTACTGCTGTTGAATTAATGTGGGAAGTAGAATTGTGAGAGGTGAGAGGATGATGATTTGTGAAGCATCCGGTTGTGTTTTGCTTAGAGTTAAATTATATGATTATAGCGGATACGATCATGTGGGAGGTGGTACTTTCCCGATGTGATGGTAATCGTAACATCCTTCATGCGGCTGTAATGAACGCTTTCTCGACAACGAATAGAGATGATGAAGATACCATTGATGTGGCGATTGACTTCGATAAAAAGATAACGCCTTCTGAAGCAGCACGTAAGCGCCGTAGGAGTTAATCATTTTCGCATCATTTACCGCACATTTATGCAAGCGGTTGATGTGTTTGTGAACGCAGTCGTTCAGATATCAAAGTTTATTGTTAGCTTTTCACTTTTTTCTCGCTTTAATTCCATGTCATGCGTCCTTGTCACTTCCTTTTCAATTCCCTGTCATACATCCTTGTCAACTCCCTATCATAGGTCCTTGCAAATTTGCAATTGCGAGGCATTGTGTTAGGTTTGTGCATACGCGTTCATGTATGTGCGTGTGTACGCTTATGCACGATTTAGTCGGTAGCATAAGTGGGTGTATGTAATGATGTACCTAATACCCATCTATCTCCTTATACAGTAATTTCAACCTGGAAACCACTACCACTAGAAGTGCAAAGTCTTGTAGATATTTTATGCTGTGTGAGATGACCTCCTACAACCGTCGCTGAAGGTGGTATCGCAAACTTGGGAGTAATGGTTCTCGTTTAATTGAGCCAGAAAACCTGAGCGCTTATTGCGTCGATCTTCCTTCACATCTCCCTGCTTCACTGCGTCGGTGTTTGAGAGATCAAAAGGAACATTGATGTGTATTTGAAGTGCTGTAATTGGGCTGTCTCTTGGAAGGTTGGAAGAGCGGTGCTTTTGTGGGGGCGAAACGATTAAGCTAGGTGCATTTCCACCGTTATCCATGGTTCGAACCTTCCTGTGTTAATGTTCTTAAGTATCTAGAGCTACGTGAATGTAATGGAGAAGCGTGTTTCCTAGTGCGCTGGTGGGGGGAGGGATATTACGATTTCGAGTGAGAGGCGAACTCCATGGCAGAAAAGTACATTACTTCTTAGGAAGTCTGCGAAACGCCTTTCCTAAGATCCTGTTCATCATCGTATCATTCAAGGGCTAATATATGTTTGATATTTGAGGAATCGAAATGACGGCGGCAGACCAAACTCGCGCTTCATACGATCAGAGGTGGCAACGCATTTTGAGACGACGTGGAGGTGATCCTGGGTTAGCTTTCTGCTTTTATCCAGACGTTTTTGTATACTGTTATATTGTTTCTTGATGTTTCATGATGCCATTTGCCTTAGCACTGTTAGAGTACAAGACACATTGCGATGAGGTTCCCTTTCTTTCTGAAGCTTTCCGTTTTCTGGATTAGTCTGTGCCATTTTGTCTGTAATGGTTATACGTTCGGAGCCTATTTTCCGTTGTAGGATATGCTTATGTCCCTGAAATGTGCAAATCCTTTCCACTTAGCCAGTAACCTGAAGGGAAGGTTGATTGAGATGCTTGTTATGTCCGTGTCATTGCCCTCATCGACAGGTCTGTTCCTATGTGATGTGAATTTCTTTTTAGGGAGCAGTTATTCTTCCGAGATTTAATAACTCCAATGCGGCGTCCTGGTCACGAAGTGGGAAACGTTGAAGACGGTTTGCATTTTACATCTGAATTTACAGAGAGCATTATGGTGTCATCTCATCTGCGCACATATACGCGATCTTGGAGATGTCTTCCCGTCAGATAATATCAGCTTGGGAACTAGTGAAGTTAGCATTAAAAAAGTGGGGGAGTTAGGGTTACAGGAGTTAGTGTAGTCTATCCCATAGTGGTTCCCTATAATATTCGTATGGATCCGTCAATGTCGGACGGAATTGTATACGATTATTAGCACTTAATTGTGGCTAAAACCGGGTACAGATTGCACCTGCCGACGCATGTAAACAGGATTTCAAAGAGAATGATGGAAATGTGGCGTTTTGTTGCATTTACGTTTTAAAAGTGCAGTTGTCTACTGGTTCGTTGTTTTGTTGTTACTGAGGAAAGCAGCTGATTGTGTAAGGAGGCAGTATGCAGTTGTTGCGTTTTTGCATGATGCTTAATGTTCGATAGTTTAAATGCTGCATATACACTCTGGATAGAATTTTCTGTTTTATTTTCGCAGTCGTTATATAGGAAATAGGAAGTGAACAATGTTAAAGCGAAAATACACTGCTTTTATTGATGTTGTATTCGTCAAATACCCGTATTCTATCATTGATTATTACTGTTCAAGTGTTTAACTCATCGCTTTATTTCTTCTCGCGATGCTTGTTACCAAGTTCGCCCTACTTCCAGTCGAGTTGACTAGAGCTTTGAAAATAGCAAAGTAATTTTTTGAATTTTGAAGGAAGTTATTTTTGTTTGAGGTATGAACGACTGTTCATTTGTTTTTGTTATCTTTTGAGGATTTATTTAATTCTGCAGTTATTCTTTTTGGTTGCTTTATCGTTTAATCGTATAATTTTCAGTGCTCGCAGATATTGCGAAAAGTTTCGATGACAACAAAAAGGCACCGATATTTTTTGAGAGCGTCAAAGATAATAGTATGCTTTTTCATCGATTTCATTTATTTGACGAATAGGAGTTTACTGAATTGAACTGGTTGATTGAACTGAACAGTATCGGAAACGAGCAAAATATGCGAGTCAACGCACATAACAGCAAACGGGTTTGAAACACGCAGCCAGACAACCAGAGGAAAGGTGTAATATAATAGGGCAGAGAAGAGCAGATATCCCTGAGGTCGATATATACAAAATGACTCGAAGCGCGGTCGTTCATCACAGCAATCAGCGAAGAGATTTTTGATGCATCCTAGCAAAGATTGCTGATAGCTATTTGCATATATGAAAACGAGCAACTATTTCTACGCCTCAGCATGGAACCTGTGATGTATTGCTGCTGATAACTAAGAAAAGGGGTTCGGTAAGGTGAAGAGAGAATTGACGATTAGCTAATAATTGGCCTGCGGGAGATATTTATTGCTATGCGGTTCACTTGAGGATCTTCATTGTTTGGCATCTAAAAACATTCATGTCAACTCATTTAATCTTTGTAATATTAGTTTGCTTATTATTAGTTTTCTTAAAAAATGTTTTCATAATTGATGGGGATTGGAGAAAAGGTTTTTCAGGATCACCTTCAGTTGTAGTTTATTGGAGGTGAGGTGTTGTTTATTTGGTTAATCGCTCGCATAAGAGCGTTTTTATGGAGAGATGCTGAGTGATGGTGGTTTTGTAGGTTCGATGCCGATATTGATATCACCGGTTGCTGAGTTGAAACAGCGCCAGTTGAATGCAATCGAAATTGCAAAGATAATTTGTCGTCATCCGACAACTTCAACACATCTCTATGAGTTGCTTACAACAAGGTTGCATTATTCGTTTAACTCTTGCAGATATAAGATTTTCCTAAGTATTCCAGCGTATTTCAGCTCAGTGTTTAGGCAGTTCGCCACCGTATTAAAAAGGTTGATGTGGAGATGAGGAGGAAAACTTGTGCAATATCCTTGTTTATCTGATCTCGTGTGATGTCAGATAAAGCCCGAAATTGGGAATTTCGCTGCGTTTAGTAAGTCTTTGTGAGGTATTGCAATAGTTGCATCGTAAAACAGCTCATCGCTCTCAAGGATGCAGTTTAATATATCTTGTGTATATTTTAACGTTTGCTGCTGCAAAATCCTTCTTTGGTGCCTCATCGTGGCGCAGTGGTGGCAACGGTATAATCCGGCCTATCAAGTGATCAAGTGATATTTTAACGTTTGAGATCACTGTTGAACAGTCGGAACGGATGAAATTCCCTGCTCTAATGTTTGAGCTGAAGAGATTCTCAGTAATATAGCGTTGTTTCAAGGTTCCATGATGATATTTTTGATGTTCCTGCCTATTAGTTTATTTTAGTTTATTTTGCTTCTTCCCCCTCCCCCCCCCCCCCTCCGCAAACGAAGCAGATTAAAAATAATGGTGTAAAGGGACTGCAGTGGCTAAATTGTTTAAGCTATTTTCGGAAAATCGATCTCGAGATTGATGTTCCGATTGCGAAACTAATCTTCGCTTGCAGCCACACAAGGCTACTTACATATGCTAGTGTTGCCACGTTCCGAAGTCTATTTTTTTCACTTTATTCGCGTCCGTAATGGAGGTCATAGTGACCGTTTTGTCACTATCCACAAAACAGTGGAAATGGAATTAACCGTGTAAATGAGTTTATATTTAAAGTCTGATTCTGGAATTATCCATCACTTTCGTGTACCCGTAGGAGAGTATTGGAAATTGTGTTGTGTTTTCAAGGCTATTTTTGGAATCACTGGTTATAAACTTATACATTCAGGGATATACATGGACATACGCCGTTCATGTGTGCAGTCAATATGAGGGCTTATTCCGCCGCCTATGTGATATGGATGGCGATTGAATTCCTTCAGAGGGATGTGACAACAGGTGTTATGGGTGAGCTTTATATTGTTTGTTTTTTCTTATATATACACCTCTCTGTTTTTCTGGTGACTGAGTAGAGCGAGGAAGTAATTGCAAAACGATATCGCTCGTTAATGAAAGAGGGACTGGGATGGAGTATGGGAAGAGTGCGAGCTCTTTGGAATGGGGAGTTAGGGGGGTGGGGAGGAAGGAACTGTGCTAAGCCACATTGATCCTTATAGTTGCCACTCGATTAAAATGTAAGTGATTTGTTCTAATTTTATTGCAGTTTTCGTCGTAGTTGTTGACTTTTATGCTTCATAATTCACGTAAGTAGGACATGAAGAGAGGATGCTTTGGAATTCTTAGGCATTACCTGATGTTCTTAAAGGAAACACTTAGTGGGAATTGGTCTTGTCGGGGAAAGTTAGCTGCTTTATTTCAAAAATATCACCGCAATTTAAAAAAGTTGTGATTATCGTGTAAAGCAAACGTCGCCGAAACCAAAGCAGATTGATATTTTGTTTGTGAATTTCATTCCCTTCTCTCCTTCCCTATTATGGGACAATTTTTATTTGCTCTCTCATCACCATCCTTTTCTTCCGTTGTTTCGAAATTGATGAAAGAGCAAACAGACAGCCCTTTTCAAGTAGTGTTTTTCGCTTGTTTTCATTAAGGAACAAAGAGAAATGTGACTCTATAGGCAATTCCGCTGGAAAATATTGTCCCGCAGGCAATTTCTGAACTGTTAAGGCTCTTTCACTGAAAATACTTTTTACGTTCGCATCAGAAGGATGTGAAAGTGCTCACTGCCGCCAAATCGGAATTGAATACTTTCGGGTTCTTGTGCGTTGCGTTTTATCTTACCTGTCTCTCCCTCACGCATCCTCCCTCTTCCTTTCTTTTTCCCTTCGCAGCACAGACTGTCTTTTTCCGTACGGTATGGAGCACGCTGCGGGAGGAGGCAAATTTTGAGAGGCTATTGCTGGGGTTTTCCGACATTCTTTAAATGTTCATATATTGAAGCAATTTCGGGCAAGAAGCAAACTCCAGAATCAATCATCAACGCAGCTATTTTCCCCGCGGGCAGTAAACCCGATGATTCACCACTTTTCGTACTCTGCGTCAACGATACTTGCAGCTTCACATGGACTGGCGATGAGCACATCAACCAGGTTTCATCAGTAGTTTTTAGCCATATTGCTTTATGGTGATGTCTCTTCAATGCCATTTGTACCGATTTCGAATTTCGGGGAAACAACTGGTTTTTTGATCAGTCCTTTTTGATTTTTTTATCTTTTTAAATTTAATTTTCCTGCTCCGTTTATCGCTTTATGAATTTCTAAAAATTGCACTGCTTTAAGTAAAATCCTGAAAAATTCACGGACTATCTTAGAAATTTGGGAGAAAATTTTTCTCATTGTTGCTGAGGTTGACCAAGAATTGTTCTTGATGTGTTTAATTTAGGATATATTCGAGTGCAAAACGTGCGGTCTGGTGGGGACACTATGTTGCTGTACCGAATGTGCGTTCACCTGTCATCGCAACCATGACTGCAAGTATGTTTCATTTAACACTTTTTTGCTGACTCGAAGACTTATGTTTTAATTTCGTTTATTTTACTTTTATACTCGGCAGTTAGATGATTAATAATCTAGGTTTGTTTAATATTACATTTGTAGAGTTCGCTTGTGCAAGTTTTTGAAAGCTGCCAATCTTAACTGCAAACTTGCTGATTACCTGTCGTATGGCGGACATTTGAGCCTCGGGTCTTTTGAACGAGGAGGCCTTGTTTATGGGTTTTGATTTAATATGGCTTAAAGGCTAAAGCGTACATCGCCGACAGCGTATTGTGATTGTTGGGAGAAATGTTCATGCAAGGCACTGGTCAGTGGTAATACGATTCGTCGTGAGAAGCTCCTCGAGACGATGCTTCATTGTACTGATCTCATCAACCAGGTCGATTCGCGGTGCGTCCTTATCTTCCCTCATTTCTTTTGGCGACCGCACACCGAATAGCCCCGAAGGAAGATATCGGCAATATGAATATGTCTTCTAATAGTGCAGCCTCACAGATTTCTTTGAACAGAATTTTTCCTTTCTTTTCGAAGTACTGCCTTTTAGAATAGCAGTACCCATTCGTTGTTGGTGTGTGATTTAATGCAAAAATCCTGGCCCACATTTTGATAAATTTTTACAGTCATTGTTGTGTAATTGGCTTGAATTGCTGCTATATGAGCGCGATGTTTTTGAGTTTGTCTTAGTAAGCAGGATCGAGCGAGCATTCGTTAGCTGAGAAGAGTCGTGAAAGATATACATTTATGCGGATTTATTCGTACCGATTATGTTCGAATTGTATTTCAGCGGTGAACATCTCATGTTGTTTCTGGCAAGAACGGTCGGTAGACAGCTTATCGAACAGGAACACTATCAGAGAAGGAATGCTGCAAATAAACCCAAAACCGCAACCGCTTCAGGTAATTTTTGAGTTGTTAAACCTTATGTTATTTCTTGAGGTCATGATGACGAAGAACTTTTGACGTCTTAGAGCGAGCAATCGAATTGACTTACGTTCTGCTCTTCTAGAGATGTCCTAGCTTTGGTACTGCGCTGTTGTCCTCACTGTGGTTTCTAGGCGTCATATGGTTCTTTTCCTTCTTTAGATGCATTTTGTTTATTTACTGCTTTCATGTTGCCCTCTGATGAGAGGCTTTTGGCAGGGTTTTTATTGTTTCGGAGGTGCCAACCACAGTGATTTCTGATTTTGCAGGTTCGTGAAGCATTTAGTTACCTAATTTATATTTTAATGTTCCTGTTTTGGATGGGATATTTATGCTTCGTTTTAATGTATCGCAATAAAGTATCATTACCCAACAAGTCAGAGCGGTGTAGTTTGATGGGTATGGTTTGTGCTATAGGTTATCCTCTTATTTGTTGTTATTTTTCCCTGCTTTGTCATCTTTATAAATGACTGTAGCACTAAAATGCTTTTTTTTTCGAGCTCGTTTGTTCTAGCGATCAGTTTCATGCAAAACATTGTTTAATCGTTTTGTCATTTATTTTAACTTTTGAATGATTGTGCAACTAGTTTTTTTATTGACCTAGAATATAAAGATGTTTATCGCAATAGCTCCTCTTACTACAATTTGTTATTTCTTCGTGGTCGATTGCTTTCTTGGTAAGGTATTGTTGCGAGAATATTTTTGCTCTTGATTGCCCTGATATCACACATGCGTTGCTAATCATTTCGAGCTTTTATAGATATCACTATGTTGTTTATCATAAGAGATGCACAGAGGGTTTATGTGGATACTAGTTTTGCTTATAGTATTCATATCACTGCGATCGTGGATGAGGTATTGCTTGGTGCATTGACACTGTTATCACATTGCTGATGTTATCAAGTCGAGCCGATGATCTACAACATTGTCAGATTTTTAGATCGCGATGATGCCTTTGATGTGGAATTCCATTGATCAGTCTCGTTTGATCGGAAACGGTGGTTATTTATTTGCAGATGGTGTGACACCGGAACATGATTTGGAGCCACCGAAATTTGCTCGAACAGCTTTCGTGAAGTTGCTGGCCGATTGGCAATCAGTTAAGAGCGTAATTATGCTTGGCGTCAAATGGCCTCAAAGGTGCATCTACTCTTTGCTCATGTTTCCCTTTCTATCCTCTTCTGATATATAAATGATTGATGGTTTATGAAAAGGTCTGTGCCGTTGGTTTTACACCTTTATAGATTCGATATTTTCTCAGATGTTGATCACGGAAAGCGGTAGGTTACCTGTGTGATATATAAGTGTGAAGCGAGCAGCCATATGTGCGCTCGTCGATTCCCTTACCGATCTGATTCCCGTGTTTTCATTTTTTAATGCAAATCTTTGCAAAAAAAGGCCTAAATAAATCCGTATGCATATAGGTTGTAGATATGAAATCTATCGATTGCATTCAATGTCAACATGTCCATAGTTCTCTTCATTTCTTATCCGATCTGTCTTATGTTTAACTACTCATTTTCTGTGTTGTGACATTACACAAATGATTTGAAGGAATGGAGCATAAGAAATTTGTTCTTCGAACATTCTGAAATTTTTTAGTTTGGTAGATGAAATCGCAGAAAGCATATTTCGTGCCCAATTCCCTTGGCAGGCATTTCGCTGACATTCTTTTTCCTCGACTTCTCTATTGTATAATTCTTTGAATAATTAATGGGAGATTTTTTCAGAGATGCACTGGTAATAGAAGAAGTATTCCATCTCAACCAGCAAAGTGGCACTTCACATCTGGATAAATTTGTTTTCACGTTACTTGCCAAATGTACAGAAGCGGTGAGATATTTCCGTATAGAAAAATTATTTTTTCCCATATATGTGTGAGGAATTTTCTGTTACAGCGTGCAGATTTCCGGATAAACTTAATAAGGCCATACCTCGAGGACAACATATCACAGGATAAAATTACTGGCGTTTTTAGGCTTCTAGATCTCACACCTCTTTCCGTAACATGCGTCGCCATAGTTTCTCTTATGTTGCTGCAGTGTGGACGAAACGAGCCAAGTTGACGAATAGGAGTTTACCAAACAGGCGCACTAAACCGGTTGAGGCGAAAAACCGTCATAATATCCCAATCACCGCGCATAACAGCAAACGGGTTCGAAACATGCAGCCAGACAGCCAGGCGGAGACGCAATGTAATAGAGCAGGAAAGAACAGGTATCGCTCAGGTCGATGCATGCAAAATGGGTCACACCGCGGTCGTGCATCACAACAGTTTCCTTAGTACAAGGCAGTTGTGCACTGGAATTTTTTTATACATAAATTATGCATAAAACAATAATGCGCAATAGATATCACCAGCACCTGATCTTCAGTGAGGGCAATGTCGATTTCTGAGAATGAATCGAATCGCATTGATACCGACCGCGATACTTGAGTTCACTTTGGCAGCATGAAACGTGCATAGTGCCACGGCCGCACTTTGCGGAGTTTAACTGAGGTTTTGAATATGTGATATGGTAACTGAAACTGAAGAAAAGGGCAACGAAACGAGGTGATAATGGCGCACTGACCCGAATACGTGCATACGTGACCTATATATATATATATATATATATATATATACATATATATATATATATATATATATATATATATATATATATATATATATATATATATATATATATATACATATATATATATGTACAGTTTTTTTTTGAAGCGTCGAAGCCTGCATCGACACCAGTTTTTTGTGTTTTCATGTTTTTTCCTACGTTGATTGCACCGATGTGGAGGCAGAGAGGTGACTGATAATTGGCGTTGATGTTTCAGCATATGGATTCTTTGTTGAATACACTCATCACCGAATCAAACAAAAAAGATTTCGGCGAGGAGAAACGTGATCCCGATATCGATTTCGTCATTGCTCGTTTCATTCGCTCTGTTATCAGGTACGGTGCGCTTATTTGTTTACTTCATTATTCATTCACACCAAAGTCCATCGTTCATTCTTTGACAGCTTGAGAACTGAGTTTTTTCTTATGGAAAGGAGGAAGGGATTGAGCAATGATTTGCGACACCAAATCAAAGATAGTGTTGAATGTGTCATTTTTGTTATAGTCTCATATAAATATTTGAATGAATAATAATAAGTATTAATTCCTTTATGAATACAAGCGTAATTCACTTGGTCGTTGCATTTTCTTGTTTTGTTTCAGGTTGTTCGCAGTACTCACTCTTCTATCTCCAGTGGCAGCGGGGGTGGCAGCAGCTGCGTCATCCGGTGCAGTTCTGATGCCAGTCGCCAATAACGGCACTTCACTTAGGTAATTACCCTTCTTTGTTTGATTTGAGCGAGCGTTCTCGTTGTTGTGCTTTTAATTATTTCAAGTGTTATCGTTCTAAATGAAGAGGAGAAATTATCGACAGTAGTAGTGGGATTTACCTTTTACGAGGGTGTTATAAAGTAGGATCTAGCAATGCAGCAGTATCTGTGGGTATTTCAACGGTATTTTGACTGTTCCTCGGTGAATCGGGAGTTACTTCTCCTGCCTAAGATTGTTTTGTTTCATCTGAGTTTGATCTGTCTTCTTCCCAACTAACAACTTGATGGAATTTTATAAACAAAGCCTAGCGTCGTAATGCCCCTATTTTTGTGCATCAGGGTTTTTTCGGTGGAGGGGTGGGGGGATGGACAGGTGGGTAGTAGTGATAAGAGACGGGATGTTCTTGTTTCATGGTTGCATTTCAGACGTTCTCTTGGCTCGAGTTTTCATGCAGTGAGTTTTTCGGGTTTGCTATCATTAGTGCGTACAAGTAATGGACGCGACAATTCCGCCGCGAAAGAGGCGAAACGAAAGAGGTATTTGTTTTCGTTGTTATGCATTATTCCTTATTATTTCGAGTGAACTTTGTTATGAATCTCTTCTATTATTATCATATCATTATTCCAAAAAGTGGAATTTTAAGAGGGAGGAGCTATCCTATTGCTGCCTTCGCTTTGTTTTTATGATTTTTACCGGCGTGGAATTTGAGCGGAAGGTGACGGAAGATTGTGTTGGCTATTGAATATACCCTTCTTGTTCTCTGTTTCATCGATACCAGTAGTTGAATTATCGGAGATGGACGATTGCACTGAAGACCACCAGGATTGTCTGCAGCAGGGCGCTTCAAGAAGAATTTTGCATAGTTTGCGCTTCGTTTACTTATAAAAGATCCTTGCGTTTGCATACATTACCTCATGCCATTTGCCCAGCCACGTTCCATTTTATAATCTTCCATTAAATTGGAGATTTGGCTCTTAAAATACACAGGTTGAAAACAATGATGTTGCCTTCGCTTGCAATGGATAACGTTTACTAATGCTTCATATGTAGAGCACAGATATGTTTGCACAATATTTATGGGAAGTATAGATAACTGTAGTGTTTATGATGAAATTAAATAATATGTAATAACCGGACAAGATTGTTGAGAAAATATCTCAAGAGTACATTCTTTGTAGAGGATAGAGGCTTTTGTTTTTCATTTCTACTCCATAGTCGACGTTTAATGGAAGTTTATATGTAACGATGAGAAATAAAAGATATATGAAATGTTTATTTGATTCTGTTCTGATGGATTCATGGTAAGTCATCACTCGTATGGATTGTAAGTGAGACTTTTCTCAAGGGAATCGTCACTTGACGTCATTCCTCTTAAGAAATCGTTCACTCAACTTGACTGTGGAATTTGCATTTCCTTCTCGTTGAGAGTCGATCCTAGAATATTTCAGTGTGACTAATTTCGTATTGAAATGCCGACGAGTATTCCAAACTTTGATAAGTTACTCAATCAACGAACTCTGTAATATTGCTGATGCATTGATTGCACCTGTACGACGCGGTATCGTTAAGCCTACTGCACTCATACAACAGACGAATAGCAGTGCCGATTGTTTAGAGGTATGACCATTGAATCTTTGATAACTTTATTGAGGGTGTTGAAGTTCGTTAGTAATTAATCACTGATTGTGATGACTGAGGTCTTGAAAGTTGCAGAAATGAGGTCTCACATGGATTATTTTTGAATATGCGGAACTAATTTGCATAGAACGTGATAAGATATTGAAGAGGAAAAGGGAAAGAATTGAAGGATAGTGGCGTTACTAAAAACTAGTGAATATATTTTCGACAGAGCGATAGCAAGTTTTCGGTATTCTGTGTTCAGCTGGGTGAGTTGTTGGCGACGTGAGGAAGCTACGACCGTCGCAGAGATTAGGGAATGCTTCTTCGTGGTGTTTTATCATTCTTTTAGCTGCTGTCATGTGATAAGGAGCGTGTTGGTCAACATGCTGAAAAATGTACACTGTAAAGATGATTTATTCTTATGTTTACAAGAAAAGAGGAAGAGAGAGCACCCGAGGGGAGCTTTCCCTTTTTCCAGCGTTTAAGGCGTTGCCGACAAACTGTTATGTTGCTGCCGTATAGATGAGCCGAGGCGAGTTGACGAATAGGAGTTTACTGAACTGGAGCCCTGAACTGGTTGAGCGTACTGTTGATTGAACTGGACAACGTCGAAACCATCAAAATGTCCGAGTCAACGCACATAACAGCAAACGGGTTTGAAACATGCAGCCAAACAACCAGAGGAAAGGTGTAATATAATAGGGCAGAGAAGAACAGATATCGCTGAGGTCGATGTATACAAAACGAGGCGCAGCGCGGTCGTTCATCACAGCGCAAAAATTGTTTATTTGTTTGTTCGTTCGTGAAAGCGTGAAGAGAGATTGTGCTTCAGATGATGGAACGTTACTTAGCTGGTGAAGTGGATCTTTCGTCGTTGAGTACATCGCGTCCCGATGAAGTTACCACCACTAAGACAGCACCCAAAAGACGGCGGGTTTGTTTTTGGGTTATTTGTCATTTTCATTGAGTTTGTTGTGTTATTTTGATATTCGATGTTTTTTTAGCTGGCTTGAATGATCTAATTCCCACCGTTTTTCATGTCTCCTGTAACGGCGTATGAGCTGGGAGTATGTTGCGCGATCATTTTTATAGATTGCTGATGGTATTGAAGTACAATTCTTTCTGTGTTTTCTAAATGCTTTTTTGCAGTATAAAATGCGTATATGTGGTCACTTCAATCATACTAGAAAGAGACCATAACTGCTTTTTCTGCTAGAAATTCTTCAATGGGAATAATTATGTACTAGTCAATGATGGTGCTATTTAATTGCCAGCATTTCGTTTTATGTGATTATATTCACTTCGTTGGCCTAATCAATATGAGTATTCAGTAAACGGTACTCGCTTTTATCTTGTTATGGATAAATGTTTTGTTGCAGTAAGGTAGGGAATGAGATAATCTGGTATAGAGAATGTAGGTGATGTTTACAGCAAAGCAGTCGACGCGATACGGATCATGGTGGTGAAGATGAGTCACACAATAGCGCTGGAGGAACGCTGAATGCCCTTATCAACGTCGTTGACAGTGATAATTCGAGTGACTCAGAAAGTGATGGTATCATTCATATCTTCATTTAAGTGTTTCCTTCTCATTGATGATATTGAAGAATATAGAGCGTCACACATGTGTTACTGTTGTGTATAACAATGGTGCAGATATATTACACTCATCTTTTTGAGGTCTATTCTTCCTATCCTCTCCTATCTTTTCATCTACGATACTGCTCCGCAGGCATGCACCCTGCTCCGTGGACGTGGCTCTTTTTTCGTTGCCTGTGCGGATACTCTTTCAGTATTGCGTGCATAAAAATAAATGTGGTATTAACAGATTGTTAAACGTACGTTCCTCTCCAAAATTCTGCGTTATTGGTTCTCTATGTTCATTTGTTTACTGCCGATAGTATTCGTTTGTATACTGCCTATAACAAAGGTGTGTGTTTGCAGAAGTGACTTCTGTGCGGCATCCAGTTAGTCAGAACTCAATCGCGGATAATATGGACGTCGTGGGAGACGAACAACGGCCGAAACGTTATCGTTAGTGGTTCACGATCTTTGTTTATTGTCAACTAGTATGCAATATGTTTCATGTTGGGCACTCTAGGCATTCCACTTATCAATTTTATTCTCAAACTTATGAGTGTTACTTGTGTCATTGCACGTCCTTTTCCTAAGAATATTGTGAGCGTCAGGAGGTGACAAGAAATACCCCGTGCGTTTTTATATATGACCGATCTTCACAGCCACCTCCTTGTCAACTGAATCAACAAATTACAACTCATAAAGGTGGCTTAACGGATGTGAAATTAACAGTGTTAGAGGTATGTTGTGATGATCATTACTCGTTGAACAGTTCTCCACAGGTGTTGCAGGTGGCAGTTACGATGATGAAGAACTGTTGAGTATGTCTGGGGATGAGGGCGATGATGAGTCAATGGATTCTGTAAGCACTCCACCTGATCGTGATGACGAGCCAACCAGTCACGATAACGAGACCAATGCTGAGGACGACGACGCAGGAGAAGATGGAGACAGTGGTACGTTGTCTTTATATTATTTTAGATCCTTTTGAGCCTTTGTGGGACAGAAGTGAATGAAATAGCATAGAAAACGGTGAGTTTGAAGTCCTTTTTAGGCGGAAGGGTCGCATTAATCTAATACAAGGTGAAAGCAGGTGGTGGCTTTTTGAAAAGTGACTGCAACAGGTATCTTTTTGTTGCATCCAGGGGAATATGGGCATAGTCAGCTAGCATACTTGCTGACACATTTCTCTGGTTGATTTTCAGAAGTCATTGTCGAGTACGCAGGAGACGAACGCCGAGGACGTCGTGAAGAGGATGAAGGAGATCGTTCTTATGGAGAGGATGATGTCTATGATGTGGGAGACGAAGACGAAAGATACGAGAGAGAGGAAGAAGTTGAGGAAGGAGAAGGAAATGACGAGAGAGAAGGAAACGGAAATGGAGATGAGGAGAGGGAGCGAGACGATGAAGGCAGTGAGAGCACATTCTCCGAAAGCAACAGAGAGGGCGACGATCCTTATGGTTTGTCGTTTGGCACTATCTTCCGGGAGGACATGTTATGAGATGATCAAAGTGGCGAAATGAGCTGTTGTGCATCTGATGTAGGTTGGCAGGAGTTGAAAATTCGCTTTCTTTGAGGCAATGTGGCCTAGAGCTAGGGATTGAAGGGAATAATCGCTGAGCGTCTGAGCTGGTAGATAAGATTAGCATAATGCCTTCTGTCGGATTCTTTCGTAGCTTATGGACATATTTGTCATATTACATTTTTTTTCGAATTTCTCTGCTTTCCGTATCCTAGTTGATCCTCTTTATCGTCCGTAGCGGGATTCTCAAACAGTGCTCATCTGCAGCAAGTCGTGTGCTATTTATTTGCCTCATATTGATGTGTTCGAATGCAGTCCTTTAGTTTATGTCATCCTGTATGCTCGGCCGGTAAGCATCGAATCCAGGTAGCGATGCAGAATGTGCAATTTGTTGGTAGAGTTGTCATTCATGTGTATTTCTTGAATACTTTGCAGCATTCCGTGTGTCAACTAGAAGTGGTCACCGTAGTGGAGAGGAACGTCAGGCAGCTGCTAATAGAGGCAATCAGAATCATAATGCACGAGGTCCAAACAGCGCTGATACGACCACCGAACGTCCTAACATTGTGGATTCTGAAGATGGTATGTGCTTTGATTTCAAATGATAAGAATGTCGTGAACAAACGAGGTTGAAGGTCGTATGTAGACAACAGAAAACAGAACGGAAGGATCGGCCGTTTATCAGAAAACAGATTAACAGAGTTAAGGTCACGATGCACGTGAAGTAAAACTAACAAGCTGCACAGGCCTGTTACAAAACTGGCGATATCAAAACAATAAACGAAACAATTACAATCAAAACAGCAACTTTTATGGTGGGCAGGTTGGGCGACTTGAGTGATATAGTAGGCGCTAAGAGCGGGATACAACTTTAGAATGCCGACTGTGGCAGGGCCCAATACAATGAAGCGCAACACAAACCACACGGAACACGAGGTGTCGGACGATTGCTTTCGTGCCGACACCAGGTTATAAGATTACCAATGTACCTTAGCCTAACTCGTGCGGTTGACTGTTGTTCACCGCAATTTGTTTTCCCGCACTGTCGATGATTTTTCTCTTTCTGCTTGCCGACTTCTCCGTCGGGCTCGCAGCTATCGAGAACTTCACACTGGGTCAATTACAACTGGTCACAGTAAAGAAACTGGCCTGATTTGATGAGGGCTCGTCCACTTGCGCCCCTTCTTTTTTTTCCAGCCAAATCCTTACCAACCTCCTGGTTGGCTCGTCCCAAGTTTGCTTACACGGTTCGGGGGATACCTTTTTGCTCTGCAATCGCCCGACACCTCAAACTTGGGTAATTAAACCTTTGGCTTACCTTAAAAACAACGCGAAAACGCGACGTAATCGAAACGCAATTATACAATCATCATAAAACTTGACCTGAGCCCAACGAGGTGATTTTTTGTGATGAGCTCATAAAGGAGGTACGAACAAATGGCAAGAAGAATGCAAAACGTCAAACTAATGCCGAGATCGCGAAACTTCGAGGCTACCAACAAGCAACAATGAGAATCGAGTTGAAATTCAAGAAAAAAAACAACAAACGAAAAGGTGCTGACAACAAGTGCAAACTCGCTATGCGTACACATGACCGCAACGCCGCTTGAGTAAGACAATATAGTCGCTACAGCCAGAGGTCAACTTGGATCGTTCTGTGAGTCACCGCGTTGAGACACCTTTGATTTACTGTCTGCAGCAGCCATGTAACTCACTCGCGTATTTTCGCGACAAAGGAGGATATTTTGAAAGTATTTTTAAAGCTTTTGTCTGATTTCATCATTGCTGTTTTTCACTTCTAGGAGCACAGTTAAATAGAACTGCTTAGGCAGGAGGGATAACTCAGTTGACGATCACCATGGAACAATTTTTTAATATTCTGCCGACTTCAGAGGATGCAGATGTTGAGTGAAAAGAGTTAATTCAGTGGAAATAATACAGATCCATTTTGTTCTTGCAATCCTCCATCTCTCTTCACTGTGGGATTTGTCTTTTTGGTGATACCGTTATAATATAATTTATGCAGATTGAAGGCATTTCAGACATTGTCATGAAGGCATACACTGTTATATCCCTGCCTCTCCACCCTCCTCCCCCACGCATATCCTACCCGCCTTGTTTACTTCAGCTCGCGAATAAGTTTAGACCATAAATCAGTGTTGAAAGTCACTGTTCAAAAATAGAACGAGCGCTTGAAGGGGATGAACGAGCTGAGCCAAATTCTCAAATAGCTAGGAGATGTAAACGTTTGCTTTAAAGTTTGCGCAGTAAGTGAGGTTCGTGAGGACACTGCGCCGTGCTGCTCATAGGTGTTAGAGACGTTGATCTAAATCCTTTCCTGTAGATTAAGTGTGTCGGCAGCAAATTACCATATAATAGGATGCGCTTTTTGTTATAAGGGGACGGGTAGTTGAGGTTCTTGGGTGACTGTAAATTTCTAGGCTCGCGGTTGGTTCCATTAAAAATGTGATTGATGAGTACTTCCTCGCTCTGAAACGAATTTAGTGAACCCATGCTTGCCTTTTTAAGCCGCGAAATAAGCTTGCAGCTACTCCCATGCATGTGGGCCAACTGACAGGCAGAGGAAGTTTGTAAGGCTTACGTCTTCTCAATACGACCAAGGGAAAAATCTGCATACATTTATATTTTGATAAATGTAAGCGAATTTTACAGGATCGCACACAAGAAGGGATACGCATGAAGGCGGCCATCAAGAGACAGGAAACGGAGTCAGATCGGTGCATACGGAGCGCTCGGCAGACGACCATCAAAATAACAACCCAGAGGAAGCGAGTACGGTAAGTGCAGCAACAAAACAACTATTATGAACAGTGCTGAAAACGTCGACGGGCTGTTTTCCGATGGGCGAATGCAAAAAAGGGCGAGTGGAAGACCCGCTCGTCTCATCGGGGTGCATTGATTAGAAAGAAAATTTGGGGGGGAGGAAAGGAAGTGGCACTTATAGGGTTGAATAACGCATTTAAATGGATAACGTTGGAAGTATTTGTTTGTTTGCAGAACGCAAAATATTTACTTTTAAATTTTATGTTCTGTTCGATGATTTGTTGAAATGGTTGCTCCTGTTATGTCGCTGCTTTGTGAGCGAGACGACACGGGTTGACGAATAGGAGTTTATCGAACCGATGCATTGAACTGGTTAACGGAACTGACAGACTGAACTAAACGAGACAAACAAAGCCTTCAAAATAGCCGAGTCAACATACATAACAGCACACGGGTTTGAAACACGCAGCCGGGCAACCAGAGGAAAGGCGCAATATAATAGGGCAGAGAAGAACAGATATCGCTGAGTTCGATCTATGCAAAACTGGACACAGCGCGATCATCCATCAGAACAGCTTTCATGGGGCTTATTTTTTAGGTTTTGATTGAACTGTATTTCTGGATGAAAGAGAAGACAATTTTCCTTTGTGATGAGACCGAAAGGGATGTGGGGAGGAGGAGAAGAAAAATTGGAAAGGGACAAGGATAGATTTGGCAAATTTCCTTCATGATCAGGTTGAAACGGATTTGGAGAGGATGATGGGAAGGAGAAAAGGAAAAGAGCAGCGATAGTTCGAATTTATTTGCCCTCCTGAAAGTGTAGTATTGATATTGTAGGAGCGTAGCGCCGAAGGCGACGAATTACAAAATGTGACTGCGGCTTCGGAAGGAAATTCCCATGAGAGGAGAACCACATCGGCAATGCGTGTTTTATTTGCGAGCGATGTGGACGGTGCATCGAGGTCGAATGCAGCTAGTCGTGTTGCTGGTGTGCGGAGTGGGAGACGCAATGCCACTTTCGGTTAGGATTTGTTTTCGTCATTCTGTTTTTGGAAAACCACTAACTTAATGTCAGTTTTTGTGTCAAGAATTTCCCTTTTGTATGCATCTTTTTTCCTTTCAATCAAAAACACCTTTGAGATTTTAATAGTTCGACGTAACCAAAAGAAATAAAATAATTGGGGGCGCGGGCATGCAACCAAGCTTCTATGGAGACCGAGTGTATTTCAAAAAGTCGATTGTTATTAGCGAATTCATTCAACTGGAACGTGATCTCAATTGCTACTAAGAAATTAAAACCGAATTCCATCGATATAAAAGCGCTATTGGTGAGTTAGCACCATTAGTCACTTTTTTTTGAATTTCGTCTTAATTTTATTTTTCCTGCAGTTGAAAAAGTATGTGGGAGCTAAGGCACTATAAGCCTTTTTAAACCGAAGAGACAGTATTTGTATGTACATTTATTTTTCAATGAAAAGCTTGATTAATGAGGTTTCCACTCAGAGATGTTTATTTACTATTTTTATAGGAGATGACCTGCCCCCTCCACCACCTCCTCCCCCATCGTCGAATGGTGACGGATCTGCGAGAACGTCCGGCGTAACGAGCGGTCGAAATAACAGTAAGTTTGTTTTTGTATCTTCGGAGGCGAGTCAAAAAGGAAGCAGTCAGCAGAATTCGGCTCACAGGCTGCCTACCCCTGCACAAATCATATGCATTCATTTTATATGTTTGAGTGGATAATAGTTCGACGACGCACCAACGTATTCTTATCATCTTTGTCGAAGGAAAGTTGTAAAATTATAAAAATTGTTGCATTGGAAGATTGTGATAGAGTGTAAGAAATGTCGCAAAAAAAGATTTGCAGAATTAATTGTTTGGCTTTAATGTTTTATACGTGCTAATTTTTGTATGCTTTATTGAATGGTGCAACAACGTTTGCTGTGATCAGTTCGCGATGTGATGCTCAGGCAACGATTTTATTTCGGAAAGGAAGGGAAGGTGGCAGGGAGAAGCGTGCTTCACCTCATCTCTTTTAGCATTTTACTCCGGTAATGTTATACTGATGCAGTAGTTGTCTAATGCATTTTTAGCTATAAATGTGGCCAGAAAGTAACCGTCGTCCTCTCAAGATGCCACATGGAATGTTTAGAGAAAAGGATATGTATAGAGAAAGAGAAAAGTAAAATAATAGGGTATCGCCACTTCCTGTGGGTAATTTCGTTTCCCGCGGAAGACTTTTCTAGCACTTCCACAGCTTTTAGCGGTTCCATTGACATGGGCGGTACGACGAATTTCAAGCTCATCGCGTCGTGGACTGACGAGGAGTCGAGATGCCGAACATGATGGAGAAAACTCTGGTAAGTGAAGTGTATCAGGTTTATTTCAGTCGGTTTAACGACTGTAATGAATTTGAAATTTGACGACTGCAATCGTTTAGCAGTGGCAATATTGCAGTGATTGCAATCGGTTTTGATGTGAGGTACCACTCGATGATCTAAAAGAAGTGATAGTGTTGGAACGCAATTGGCTTCCTAATATCCTCCCCTTAACGTTGAAGAGTGCCCATCCTCATCAGCTGATGGGCGTTCTGCTAGTGCTTTGTACTTTTGTGCAAAAATTTGTTTACCAAAGGGCATGAAAGCGATAGTGTATTTGTGCATACGTTTGCTTGTGTTTGTGGCTCTGCCGGTTTCATCTGGAGAACGATGGAGCTAGGAACAGGGAGTTTAATGGGCGTAATATGCGTCATAACGAGGCCTGTACCATTTCTCACGTTGACCAGTCAAAAACTTATATAAAGTTAAAGGTTGGAAAAATTCGCACACATTTTGAGGGAATTCTCATGCGAATAGTCAAGTTGTGGAGTTAATGAAAAGGCAGAGAAGTTATTTTGCATATTGGTTATTTGTTGGTAACGAGAAGTATCCGTTGGTTGGTCATCATATCTGCTTTGATTAGAGGAAGGGGACGTGGAGTGAAATATGCAGAAGCATACTAACTTCCGCGGCAAGTTTCTACATATTTGCTTCTAATTCTTTTTGCACACTTTCCTGCCAGTCAGTCACCTTTCCTGAATTTACTTGTCGCAATTCATCCAGAAAAGACGATCGGTTAATTGAATATTCAGATGAGAACGATAGATTTGCGGATTCGCCGTCGAATGGGCGCAATCCATCGCAACATTTACGTGATGCAGCTGCAGGTGAGGAGGATGCGCAAAGTTCTGTTAATAAGACCAGTCAACAGTTGGCGATGTCATTCTCGATTGTTGCGAGGTGAGATTAATTTAATGAAGTGTTGCAAAATATTTTCCTGTAAAAAGCGGTGCATTTTTCAGCTTTTTTTTATATATTTTGAGAAATTTTCTCATTTTGGCTGTTAAAGATGGAAAGATTATTCTCTGAGTAGATAATTTATAGTAAAATACCAAAATTTTTATGCGTTAAGTCATGATTGAGCGTTGGAAGAAGTGAAGGAAATTCTATTCCTTATCTGTTCATTCATCTTCGCAGTATTTCTTTCATTTTATTCTTCTCAATAGAGCCTTCATTTGCTGTGCTATCACTTAGCGGTTGCCACATTGAGGTTTCTTTAGTTAATGGTCGATGCATCTGACTGCTCTGCTCTGCAAGTTCTATTCCTTGCTGTCTATAACCAATCGTTTTACGGTGAATTCTGCAATGCAGTATGAGGCTTTACTGGTACAGATTGTTGGTTGATTTGATTGATAAATGCCCGATTTTCACAAATTTGATTGATATTACAGAGTGATTATCGATCTAATGCCAATGTTGGTTGATTATCGTGAATATTCAAAGAGTTCTTATTCACATATTCCCAAAATGTTGGAACTCAACGATTCGATCGTCGCAGCTGTTCGAGTAATTTATTCCTTTTTATTGCTTTCCCGTTGTATAGCACTATTACTGAGAGATATACCAGGTTGAGGTAGATAAGGTTTTTTTATTGCTATTTTTATGGCAGTTTTGACGAGTAGGGAGATCTTTTGTGGAATTTACTGTCCTAGATGGAATCCATTCCCGGAAATATCTTCATATTACAGTGCAGTCGAATATGACAGCGACTTATAGGCCATTCCTTTCCCATACACTTGCCTCTCTCACTGATAGTGCAGTTGTCATTCTTTGGAGCTGAAGGCTTTCTTATCCCACTTTGAGGCCGTTTGAGATTCGATGGCATTCATAGTTCCGTATCAGTTTCTTACCCGTGTCTATGCGTGCCCATCAGAAGGGAGTACTTTTCTTCTAACTATGGCGTAAAGAATGTTTGTATACCTGCTGAATATAATATCGTGATCTTGACCTTGGCGGTATTATATTCATGTAGAAGAGTATTGGAGTTATTGGGTTGCCCTATATGCCTTTGAAGCCGGCGCTTACAAATTTAGGAAGATTCCACGTTTGCACAGTGCGTCTGATTGGTGTGTGTATACGATTGGTGTGTATACCTCATTGAGAGCAAAATAGAATCACACTCTGCTCGTCTCATCGTTCCACAGAGGTCGTTTTTATTTGAAATTGCTTTACTTCTTGCGGTATTTATGCTGTACTGTCACTGCACAATTACAGTTGTGTCCAGTATTTTGAAGTATTTGTGGAATGAGGGTTTATATTTGTGAGCAATGAGACGAAGCGTAATTGATGTTTTCTGATGGTAATGTTTGAATTCGACGTTTCCATTTGTAGCGTGAAATCGAGGAGCGTTTATGTCCAACGTGGCGTTGGATGGAATCGATCCTCGACCGTACCGAAGCACAGTTGCGTTTTGGCAATGCCCTTATGTGGTCTCCTGCCGGTGCGCTAATTGTCAGCAATGGTCGCAAATCCTCTGGCAGAAAGGATGAGGACAGGTTTGATTTCTTTACAAAGTTGCTGTTCGTCTTTTCTTTGTCTCCTGGGTAGTCGTTGTTTGTTCTGTTTTGCTGTTTACAGTTCCATTTGCATGATGTTTTGCTTTGGGTGGTAAAGGGATCGAAAAAAATTTTTAAGACCAGGCGAGCAAGGGGAGTGTAGTGAGGGTAGTAAACGATTACCGATCTCGATCAGTGGAAACATGACTGATCTATGCACCGTGAACTGTACACTGAAAGGTTTTATGAAACTGCTGTGTCGCCGCCGTGTGGACGAGGCGAGACAAGTTAACGAATAGAAGCTTACTGAACCGGCGCACTGAACTGAACTGGTTGAGTGAACCGAACAACACGAAAAACCATCAAAATGTCCGGGTCAGCGCATATAGCAGCAAACGGATTTGAAACAAGTAGCCAAACAAGCAAAGAAAAGGCGCAATATAACTGGACAGAAAAGAACAGATATCAATGAGGTCGACGTATGTAGAATGAGTCGCAGCGCGGTCGTTCATCAGAACAAAAACAAAAGCTATATCTTATTCGTTTTCTGCCCGACGAACAGTTCAGAAAGCAACAAATCTAGTGATCACCTCTAAATGTCAGACTGAAAGGTAGGGGGTTATCTGGCATCTGCGAGTGATGGAGGGTGATTTTGGAAGAGCGAGTTTTGCTGTCCTTTACGGTATTGTCGAATGTCTTCATCTGCTCATTGACCATCTCATTTGAATATCACAATCTTCTCTCCTTCTCTTTATATCCTCCCACATCCATATCCGGTTCAGACACTCCCTATTTGTCTCCTCTAGTGCTGTATGGCGAGAGTGGTTATGGGATTGTTTGTCTTTACCGCTTTTTCGATTGTTCGAATACTGAGGGAACATTTTGCAGGGTATCGAAAAATCCCTACTCTAGGCTCAAAAAATCGGGGGAGCCTAAATTCTCCGTCGACTATCTCTTCTATGCCGTAAGAAGATCACCGATATCTCAACATCTTCCTTGCCCTTCCCCATCCCCGCCCACACCTCTTATTAAGTATCTTGGCTCTATAACAGTGCTGGCGGTCATTTCAATGACCTGCTCATGCGATGACCTGAAAGTCTTTCATGTGTCTCCTCTAAAACATTGGAAGAGTTAAAAGTCTCTAATTAAAAATACCTCTGAAAGACGTCCGTAAAATTTGAGAGTTGAACTCGATGTTTCTGCTCTTTCCTTGTTTAGTCGATGAGTTTCATTTATTCGGAAGTGCTCTTATCTCTATATATCGAAGGAGCCAATTTGTTCGTCATGGTTTAAGGAGTTGCGTATGATTTGTATCTTACAGGAGACGTGGTGGACGGCCTGGGTCGGTTATTTATTCACCTGTGTCACGACCTGAATATACAACGACGACGCAGTCTTCGAGTGGCCGGGAATCAGGTGGCAAGAAAAGTATGCATAGGTTTTTGTACGCACACATTAGCAAGGAGATTGTATTTTGAGAAGGGGATTGGATCAAAGAAGTGTGCTTGAGCGTTGAAAACATTTTTTACTAATATAAGAACTAGTTTTGCTTTCGAGCAGTATTGGCACGCAGATGAATATCTCAATACGTTTGGTATGGTTGCATTGTCTCAAGTATAGACAGGATTATATTTTGCATACAACGATACGTTCATGTTGGAACGTTGTATGGAATGTTCTATATCTGTATTCACGCAATCTGAAGCAAATGTAGTTGATATTCTGTCTACCTAGTACCATGGGCCCTTATAAATGAGGGATCTTTTCGACTTTTCCGGATGCAGTTCCTTGTCATCTTGCTTCATATTCGCTGTGGAGGTATTATTTTCATGAAAGAGAGAATGACAAAAACAGGAAGCGATTATATTCTGATTACTCAACACCAAATTTTATCCTTTAAAACGATAAATCATTATGCAATTTGTGATGTTTGGTCAAACAGAGTCGTATGGATTTGAGACTATGTAGATATTTGTAGTGAATATCGCTTGGGAAATTGGATAAGTTGCAACGTTTATCACTAATATACGAATTCAGTAGTGAATTATTGTTTGTGCGTCAAGTTCGTTCTTATGAGAGGGCAGTTTATTTAAAAATTTTTCCACTCTGTGAAGATTAATTACCGTATAAAGTGGAACATTATTCAGGTGACGAAGAGAGTCAACAGGTGATTTCACGTAGCGATTTCTTCGGTTATATACTTTCATTGATGCGATCGAGTGCAGCCGAGAACGGTGATGACGTGCCGATAATAGAGTTCAACGCGTTAAAGGCATTGGCATTCGTCGCAGATGCGTATCTTTCTTTTGTGGATATGCTAGAGAGGATCGACTCGGTTATCGCAAACGCCAACGGCGAACAGCAAAATACCGCAACGCCAACTCAATTCGTCGATATGTTCGAAGAAGAAGAAGAAATGGTTCATTTTGAATACTTTCTAGTGGCGTCGTAATCCCGCGGAAATGCTTCGTGGTTCGCTTCCTGTCTCCCTTCCTTTCTTCTCCTTTCTTCTTCCTCGTGCTGCATCCAACTCCCTGCATTTAATTATTAGTTTTGAGTGCCTTTGGGTTCCACTCATTCAAGCTTTCGATTTGCAGGATTCCGAAGATAAGTCATCTCCGAGTGTGACCACTGTGAGACACTTCTTCCAGGTTGGGCGTTTACTTGTGTCTTTGTTATGTTGTCGATTACGACTGAAGTGGTGTAAATATCTTTTATTTGGGGGTTAGCGAGTTTTGACTGCAGGTGGAATGAAGGGCGATGGTGGCATTTTCTAGGCTTTGCATCGGGACCAATGTTTCTGAACTCAAAGATTGAGAGGGTGGAGGGGGTGTTTTTGCACATTTTTGCACGTGCTAACTATTACCTATAATTATAGCAGAGTTGGTTTTACAAAATGCAAAACAAATTGTGTTTGTAAACAAAGGTGTTTGCCTTATGAAACTTGCGATCCACCCAGTCCACAATTTAGCACTAGTTTTGGCGGCAAGGGATCGAATCGAAGACTTTAATATGGTAGTTCAAATGTGGTTTTATGTGAGTTGTAATATTTTGCATGCTAGTTATTAGTGTGTTTTTGCTTAAAGCGCTCGAACTCACTGCTCTATCCGGGGATCACAGCATCGGCAAATCATCATCCCTTCGAGCATAAATGCTCCGATTCGTTGGCACTGGCTGAAAGACCGCAAATTCTAAGGCCAGGCGTAGAGAAGGAACAGTTGTTTGGATTACCGATTGAGCAGAGATCCGCACAAGATCACGAGGTTGTCTCTGAAACATTTCTTTTTTTTTGCGGAAGTTATATTGAAAGCTCGATGCAGCGGCCATTTTGGAAATATAATTTATGAAGATCCGATATTGGTTGCCCAAGTAAGATTGGGTAGAAAATGTAAAATACGGTCTGTGAATGCTATTAGGGACGTTTTGGACCATTGTTATATTGGTTTTCAGCGTGATGAGACGATAATGGTTATTCGAATTGAGGCGTTGGCAAGTGCAAAATTATGAATTTTGTTTAAATGAAGTTTGGCTATAGTAAAGGATGTATAAGTTTATTCGGGCCTTATATTCATTTGTCTTATATTATTTTTCCAGTTATCTAAGTGGTTTCCTAAACGCATCCGGAGTGAATCATCAATAAAATATGGAAACAAGTCATTTCCTTGCCATTCCGGATGCTGCCGTCTGGATGTGTCCTTGTGTCATCATTTAGCCGACCATCCCTCTTTTAATGAAACTGATCGATTTTCCTATCGTTTTATTGCTGTGTTTTCAACCACTCACAACTTTCGAAATATGCATACGTTAGATTGCGACCAAATTTAGTGGGTATTCTTAAGGTTTGTTTAGGAAAACGTTGAACAGAAAATAGTACAATCATGAGCTAATTTCTTTGACTGTGAGTTTCCCTTAAGTTTACTGATACTTGGAAGGATGTGATGTGAATTTATTATGCATATTTCGGAACTGTCGTTATTGCTGGGTCAGGTTTTGTGGGTTGAAATTGTGAGCACTCAAGAATTTTCTTTGTTTCAATCCTCATAGTAATTTCGAGATTGATGGTCGTTCTTTTGGCAAAATATTGTGGGTACATCGTAGTAGAGGAACACGTTGTAGTCGTGTAGACTGAATATTACACTGTGGATGTCGTTACACTCAATGCTGAAATTACAGCGAAGTGCACGTGAGCATGGCGCCGAATATCCGGCTCACCAAGGACTTTCTGCACCTTGGTCTACTTTCAAGGATTTCATGCCACCCACATCGACTGTTAAATCAGAAACTCGTGGTGCGTTGTTTATTTATCGTTTATTTTTATTATCTCATTGAATAGCTGCTCTGGGATAGGCAAGTTCCGTCTTCTGGCAGGTGCTAACATCTTTGATGATGATTTGTTAATTTGCGGTAGTCACTTGATAGGCCGGATTATCGAACGTTGTGCTTGAGGCACCGAAGGAGGATTTTGCAGCGGAATTTGCGGTAGTATGGGTTGATTATTGATGGGCTGTTGTTCACAAGTGGTGGGCTCGTTATATTGACAAATTATGCTGAACTTTTTGCAATCTGAGCTGTTTCTAATCATTCGGATTTCACTGGCGAATACGTCACTGTGATGTTTTCCATTGTGATGTCGTTTTGAGTGTTTCCGTCATTCTCCCATCGATGTGTCGATTGTTTGTTAGTGTCTCTTATTTGGTGGTCATATTTTGCACGCATATTTTAAGCAGTGTCTGTGCATTTTTGGCATTGGTAGGTTTATTTCCTTTTTTTTCGATTCAGAAGAACTCTTGGAAATGATCCAGTGTTTGGCGATGTTTAGTGGTTGACAGTAGCAAAATTTGCGCTTTTTTATCGGTTGTGAACTAATTTTGTCGAGCTCCTGCTGGGAATTCAGAAGTGCGATGATTTCCTGCATAGGGCATTTTATTTTAAAGATGTCAGTGTTTGAATTGCTCGATCTTTCTGCCCTTTCTTTCTTCCTCTTCCCCATCGCGTCCCCTCCCTTGCCGGACCAAAGTGGAACTAAGACATTTCCTTCTACTTCATTAGTGGACGTACTTGCAGACACCGCAGCACCTGGTCGTCCAAATGTCATCGTGCATGCGAGGAGTGTAAGTGGCAGCGATACGGCATCGGCCGTTCCTTGTACGTTATTGCTGAGGGTTTATCGATGAATATACATTGTCGTGTTGGATATTTTCCAGGCGATCCCTTCTCCCTGCATGTGCATAATTGCAGGCTTTTGAATGGAATATTACCAAGCCGTCCCCAACTACATTAAAATAATGCGGCGACCACTTCTAAAAATTATTCGATGCAGTAATTTTCACTACTGATATTGAAATTGTCATTCGTTATTTTTTAAAACATCAGGTTTTTCTGGAATTTTCGTGAGAGTTTTTAATGCTTTTTGTTATGTCGCTGTGGTATGAACGAGGCGGGACGAGTTGATGAATAGCAGTTTACTGAACCGACGCACTGAACTGAACTGGTTGACTGAACCGAACAAAACGAAAACTATCAAATTGTCCAGGTCAATGCACATAGCGGCAAACGGGTTTGAAACAAGCGCCCAGGCAGCCAAGGGGAATGCGTAATGTAATAGGGCAGAGGAGAGCAGATATTACTGAGGTCGATATAAGCAAAACGAGTCGCGGCGCAAGCGTTCATCACAACAGTTTTCGGATACAGTCCTGTTGGGATGTCGAAATTCTTTTGAAGATTTTGGGCTCCGTTGAATTTAGTTGCTTAGGAGGTGTTTTCATTGTGATGATCTGATTGCTATCCGACAAAAGATTCCAAGATTGTGGTATTCCTTCATTTTGAAAAACAGTATGTTTTGCGTTAATGGATTGTGTGCGTTCATCATGTCATCCCTTTCAAACGGCTATTTCATTATTTGTGAAAAGACAGTAGTGGGTTTGCATTTCAGTAGGCAGCTAGAAACTAATTAATGATTTTTTAAGCAAAAACACGACGTCGTGCATCGTCATCCGTATCGACGTCGCCATCAATTCCACCTCCACGTGGTTTTGCACCAGTTAAACTTGAGAGCCTAATGAGTTCTCTCCATGAGCAGAATCAGAGTCACTTACATAGGTCACTGGCGAGGTGGAAACATACACTCAGCTTGATGGCAAAAGTAAGCAAATTTTCATTATAAGGTAATTCGACTGTGTAGGTCTTTAAAAGGTCATACTTGGTTGAACAATCACGATCGTTGGAGCAGGAAACTTTATAGTGAGATGAAGTCTAATGTATCTGCGTTTTTTTGGAATTCGGTCAAATGTTGGCATGAATTCCGAGGTTTTTTAAGATGACTGAAAGGGATGTTCGTTTATTCCAGTTGCTGCATATTAACTCTGGCATCTAATTGCTTAATTTCAATAATTCCTTGCCAGTGTTAACACTTCGGAACGAAGTGATTGGATTCTGTTCAACATTTCAACCTTTTTGATTTACTGACTCCGAATTGGGTTATTCGTGAGTTATTCTGATCAAATTTCGACATTGAAGGCATATCATGAACAACTGATGAGTGGATATGGAGAGGAGTCGGCAACTTCAGTGCTACTGACTGAAATGGCTGGATTTTCAATTAGAGAGGCACAATTCCGTAAGAAAATGGAAAAGTTCAAAGCGGCTCAAACAAAGGATTTGGTTTTCGAGGTCAGCACATTGTCCGTATTGTTTTTCGATTATTCTCTTCAGAAGAGAATTTTATAGGAATTTTAGAGGATATTCATGTGTCCTGTCTTCTATGAGTTATTTATTCGTTTATTTGTTCTTCGTTTTTCTTTTCTTTTTGCGAGGATTTTGCTGTTTTTTTTCAATGTTTTAGATAATTGTTCAGCGTGATATAAATAATTAGTTAGTTATATGCATTTTTTTGAGCAGAGGCATAGAGATGAGGAGAGAGATAGATGAGAAGATAGTGCGACTAACGACTGAACGGTCCATCTCCCGTAAGGTTGATGCTGTTTGAAGGTGGAACGTGATAAGCAGGAATTGATTGCACAAACTATTCGCCAATTGAATATGCATTATACACGACGAACGACACCAACCAATTCGAATGCATCGCAGTCGAGCTCGATCGCGGGTAGTCTCAGTACGGGTCGCGAAAGTGGGATTGTCGGTCGAGGCGGTGTTCGATTAGTCAGTCTGGGCTCATTTTGGAATAGTAGCAGCCCACAGGGATCAACTTCGGAGGGCAACAACCCACCACTCGCATGTCATAAGGTTTGCCTCAGTTCGTTCACATGTTTCTGGTCTTACGTTGCTGTGGTGTTTGATTTTTAATGCCTTTTGGCTGCATATTTGCGTTAAAGGCACCTGATCGGCTGTTCTTAGAGAGCATACTGTTTTCTGTACATGCTTATCAGTTCAAATATTTGCCGGCCACTTATTTTCGTTTTTATTTTTTTGCTTACTATATTTTGTTTGGCTGCAAAATCCTCCTTCGGTGCCTCATCGAGGCGCTAACGTTCGATAATCCGGCCTATCAAGTGATATTTTGTTTGCAAGGCCAGTTGATGCACAAGAAGTGCTGGAGTCATGATTAGTGCCCGCAATTTCGAAGATGTTTTAGATAGCCGTCTAAGAGGACCACACTCATAGGCCTATCCCTTTGTTGCAGAATAACTTTACTATTGACGCTGTCGTAATGTGCATAAGGGATTAATGCGAGAAAGTGACGCATTGAAAAAGAAATCGGAGATGGGAAAGGGGGAATGGTTTTGGAAAATGTGACAAAGAAACGAGTGCATTGAGAAAAGAAAAGAGGAGGCGCCATTCTGTTTTATAGGTGCGATATCTAAAAGGTTGTTAGCTTTGGATAATTTGAAGTAGAGAGTGCGATGCAGGCTTAAGCATAGGACGTAGATGTTTTATGCTCTTTCAGGTGAAGGTGACGTTCAAGGATGAGCCAGGAGAGGGAACAGGTGTGGCGAGAAGTTTTTATTCGGCGGTTGCAGATGCGTTTCTGACAATGCAGAGTCTACCTGATGAGCATCATGTGCTCACTGCATTCGGAACTGCTTCCTCCTCCGATAACACGCCGCAGTCAAGTGCGTGTTGATTAGTTTTTCGTTCATTTATTAGCGTTATTTGGTGGCTAATTGAGAGAAATTCAGTGAACTAATACCTCTGGTGGGAAGACTTACGAATGAAGGGTAGTGGGGCCTGTCGTTTGTGGTGTGAATGAAGAGGACTGTCTTTTGAGGGACTGCATAAGTCGTCTTCAGTGCTGCAAAGCAAAAAGGTGTGAAATTTCATTGGGGAATGTGATAGCAAAATGCAAAATATATACCTTAAGAGTATTTGAGTGCTCTGAAGAGTGGAAAGTATGCGTAAAGGTTTTCATTTCTGAATTTTTTCATCTTCGTCGAAGTTAGGGTTTCTTCCTGCATATTGTTTGTGCTGCTTACAATTTGTGAACCGCTTTTTTCTGGAGCATCCATAGAATTTTTTACTGTTTTCTTTTCATGCGTATCTACCCACAGAATTTTTTCGTCTGCTAATCGAATGGGGCTGTTACTTTAGGAGTTTGGTGCAAGTTTTGAACATAGTGCTCCTGTTGAAGAAAAAAGTTGCGTTAATTACGGATTTAGCTGTTTTCGAGATGGACTACTTTAGTTGATATGTTCCTTACCGTGCTATGGGTGGGTGATTCGATTAGATTGCAGTGTGCCAGTGGGATTTCCTAAATGGTGATGCGCATGTGAAAACATAAAATGGTATGTGGAGGTAGAGAAGGTATAGAAGCTATGATCGGAAATTTGTCTTCTGTAAGGAATTTTGTTAGAGAGGTGGAATTATACTCATACATAGGCACTTCATTGTTCAACTCGGTTGTCCGCTAGCCTGGATTAGTCTTAGGTAGAGAAGAAAATTCAAGTGGCGGTTAGTTAGGGGGAGATCCTGGGGTCCTTTTGAGGGACGGTTCTGGCGTTGAAAGTGTTATGCCGCTGCCTTATGGACGAGGCGAAACGAGTTGACGAATAGAAGCTTACTGAACCGGCGCACTGAACTGAACTGCCTGAATGAACCGAACAACGCGAAAAACCATCAGTGTTCGAGTCAGCGTACATAACACAAACGGGTTTGAAACATGCAGCCGGACAACCAGAGGAAAGGCGCAATATAAAGTGCAGAGAAGAACAGATATCGCTGAGGTCGATGTATGCAAAATGAGTCGCAGTGCGGTCGTTCATCGCAACAGAAAGTGACACTGTTTAATTCGAAAATACACTGAATACACTTGTTGAGCTAAATCCGGTAAACGTAACTTTGGCTCGCAGCTAGGATTTAGGTTTAGGGAGGGAAGAGCGGAGGAGTTTTGACAGTTTTGTACGTCGGTTTTGAGAATGGCGCATTTCATGGTCGGGGTAATCTGTTTTGAGCTCCAGGGACAGAATTGAACCAAAAAGATCTGTTGGCCCAAAAGTTTTGAAAAAATCGTGAATATTGTAGCGATGGGAACTTCGAGACGGAGGGATTTTTTTTCAAGGAGGGGTAGTATTCGACGAGAACATACCTTTCCTAAATCGTTTCGGGCATTCCTGGGTCGAAAAAGTAACGCTAGTTTTGAATTGTTGGAGCGTGTTTTATAATCTTGAAAGCGGGCAATAAATAGGGACGATTGTTTTAATGGGGTTTTATTCTGCGGCGTAAGACGTAATGGCGAATATGCCGTTCAGTGGATGAGTCGACGAGGGAGAATGATTGAAAGAAGCACAGAACAAATCTAAAAACAAGTAAAGTGGCAACATGTCACAAAATTGAACACTTACTAGTCTGCGTGTATTTAGAAAGACAGTAAGTTAAGCGGGAACATATGAAAAGGGGGATAAGATTGGATGGGGAGGGGGAGGAGCATAATGTTTATTCTCTTATGCGAGATTCGAACCTGAGTTGTTCTGGTGGTAGCAATGTGATTTTCTTTTCAAAAATCTGCAATGATTTTGCTCTCGCGATTCCATCCAAATCCATGAAATAGTTGCCGTATCTGAGAGAAGTAAACGAAAGATGAAAAAATTTAGCAAAGGATGTGGTGGAAATTTTCAGAACAAGCTAAGCGTTGAAGAAAGTCGTTAAGTTTTCGAGGGAACAGAAGCTCGAGGAAATCATTCTTGGTCGACATTGGGGAAGGAGGAGAAGAAGGAATTCCCTTTGCTTCGATTAGGACTTGGAATTTGGAGAGGAGGATTTTCTCTCTCCTCTCCCCTCCATTTTACATATATGCTTGTAATTGATGGGTGTGTTCTATGAAAATAGCGAAAGGTTGTTTCAGGCAGCCGTGCACCATGGTCGCGAAGTACGATACGAGAACGCAGTGCAGTCTTGCTCGGAAATTTGACGATTTCGGGTAGAAGACGTGGACTGCGAAAGTATGATTATATTGCAGACTTTAAAAAGGAGGATATGTGGAAAATGAAACAAAAATGACTGCAAGTAGAAGGATTTGTAGTTTGTCCAATTTCGAATCGTACAATTGAAAATATTTTATTGTGAATTAGTACTTGTGACTCGAATGAAGCTAGAACAAGCATCGAACAGCTAGCTGGAGGATCGATTTTTCCAGCATCTTCATTTTGCCTTACCTTAAATAGGCTTAATGCTTGTTTAGAAAATCACTTGACCCAAACAGATAATCTGCCCCTTTTTTATCTCAAAACAACATCCTAATTTTCTGAAGGGGATATCCATTAGGAGGGATGGAATGAGACCGTGCAGTTGATATCGTCATTTTTGTTATATTCACACTGGAAATGCTTTAGACAGGTACCTTAGACTGACGTTGGCAATTTTGCAGTCGCTATACACTATCCGTGAATTCGCAACCGTATTTCTCTCTGCAACAACCCCATCTCAACGAAACGCCAGCTGATGGTGCAGAGATAGGAAGGCATGCTACGTCAAACGTCGATGGATTAGCTCCTTTAGCTCGTTGGGAGCCTGATCGTGAGACACTAGGCGAGCGTCTTTTGGCAAGAGTTCGGGCGATAAGACCGGTAAGGAGCAATGTTTAATGGGCCTCGAACAGATTTTTCGTGCAAGGAAAGCCGTATCGTAGACCATTGATTTTGCAGGTTCCAGATTAATTGCTCTTGAACATTGACACAATGGGAGTTCTAGCTCAGGATGCCTGCTTTTCGGAAGTCTTTGAGTTCTGAATTTGTTCACTTCTTTGGAAATCTCACTCATTTCTGTAAAATCGGCTAAGCACAGAAAATAGGTTGTTTAATGCAATAAAAGGTGTTGCATGAAATGGCGAGATGTTTTGTCGTTCTGAACTTGTTTATCCTAGTGGGAGATACGGTGTGAAGTTTTGGGAATAGTAATCAAGAATGTAATGTGTTCTATTCGAGCACGAATCGTTTTGCAGTTTTTTAGTATTCTTAAACCACACACACACGCAAGACGAACAAAGCTGGCGGCTGAACAAATGGTACACTGTGGCTTGAGTTAATGAACTGAGCACTGTGAAATGAACTTAGAGAAGCGCTAAGATTACAACAAATAAACATGCTATGCTGTTGAATTGTCGATTCTTTCCATCCAATGAGGGGCGCTTGAAATTCAGGTGTATAACGCGTGAGTGGAAATGTTTATTTATTTTGTTGGATTGGGCTTCAAAGTTTCATTCGTTGGTATGTTGCAAAGTATCAGCATTTTCCTACACGTTTCGCAGTTGTCTCTAAGTTCCTTATTAGATATATCACCAACGGAATCGGTCTTATGAAAGGTGCCCCAATGTTTTAAAGGTAGTTTACTTTCATTTGCAGGCATTATGTAATAAAATAACGGGCATGTTGCTCGATCTGCAACCACATCAGCTGATAACAATAGTGGCAAGCGAAGATCTCTTGAGAAGTCATGTCGAAGAGGCGGCTGATTTGCTGATGGCGGCTGGACTTGGCAATAACAGCCGTCCAAGTGACGCTCCATCATCTTCTGGTGGTGGTGAACAATGCGAGCCGATAAGTGCTGATTCGGCAATCGCCAAAGCTGCTAGCACACCTAATCTTCAAGGTCTTTATGGTCGATTTTCGAAGCAATTCAGTTGTTGTGAATATGGCGTAACTTGATTCCTCATTCACAAATCTTCCCGAACTTCCAATCGAATTGAGTAGGGAAGATAGGGAATCGCTGTTGATTGAAACATGGAAATGATCTTTACGAAACTTTTGAGTTCAGCGCAGGTTCGAGCCAATTTTGGGATTTGCTAGGAGAAATTCGAGTTAGCTTGGAAAAAAATTCGAGCACTGTGGAGTGGTCAAAAAGCGATATGCGGAATCTCCTGTTAATTAAGGCCGATCATTTCGTTAGCTGTTGGTTATCTATGAGGAATTGCAACCGGAACGAAGGTGAGGTCATGCTGGACACTAGTGCCCGTGCCAAGATGAAAAGTTATATTGTTGTTTAATAAGTTTTGCGTACTGCTGCACATTTGATAGCTTCATCCTAGCCTGTTCTTTTTAATTCCTTCTTTCCTCCTCCTTTCCTTCCCTCCCCGTCGTCTCCTTTCCAGTTCTTTGTGGAGTGCAGGTGCAGTCGAATCAGATTCTACGCGATGGTCTTATACTTTAATCGGTTTGGAAGGTGTAACTGCATCAACTTCACTCTGACGACAAGGTTCTGAATTCTTTAATTCTATCGTCAGTAGAGGTCGTTATAAATTGGTTTTGATGCTGGAAGTATGTTTGCTTTTTTATTCAGGGATTTCGACGTCGTCAGCAGCGGACGATGATACTGCACCATTGTTTTATCGTGCTAGTAAAGGTGGCTATTATACACCGATTGCTGGCAAGAATACGCCTCATCGACTTAACGCATTCCGCAGCGTTGGCAGGTGTTCTTTTATTCGTCACATCCGATCGTTGATTATTTAGAATTATTTGAAACATTTTTAATGCCATTTGGATCATTTCTCGAAAAAATGGCTTTAGTAATTTTATTGAATTAGTTGTTTCATAGGTTTTAAGTAGATCAACATGGCCGAGCGTGTTATGATGTAACCTACTAAGGCCTGGAAGTACCTTATCTGTTATATAATTCTATCGATTATAAAGTTCTCGATTTCCGACTGCGTTGGAATCGAGAATTTGCTGCAGGCTGAATGATGAATCTCTTTGTGTGCCACAAGCCTATCAATAGATTCAATCTCGACTGTTGTGATGTTATTGCAGGATGATTGGTATATGCTTAATGCAAATGGAGATCTTCCCTCTTCATGTGTGCCGGCATGTGTTGAAGTTCATTCTGGGGCGTCCCATCAATTGGTTCGATTTGGCGTTCTACGATCCCACATTGTTCGAGTCGATGCGAACGCTTGTTTTCAACGATGGGCCTATTCGACCGGATCAGATCAATGAGCTGCTACTCACATTTGAAGTCTATCTGCCTATTGAAGAGGTGATGCATTCACTGAGTAACCACGATCACCGCTGGAGTTGACGCTCCCGACCAGTGAACTCCCTTTTGCGACCAGCTCAGTTGTCGCTCTTCTCCAATTATTGACGCAGTCTCGCTTGCCAATGATCACCTTTTGGTTTCTTCCCGTTGCCCAGGAGTATCCAGTTCGCGTTGAGGTGGCTCTTCTCATAATACCAATATCAGATTCTGTTGGTGCAGCCGACTGGTGCACCTCTTCACTGCTTACAATACCAATAACACATTCTGCTGTGCAACGGACCTGTGCACTTCTTCACTGCTGTGTGAACACACCTCAAACTTGGATAATTTAACCTTTATTCGCATGTACAAACAATAAACGCGACGACGAAACACTTGATTATCAGAAGTGAAAGTAATACGGTGGTAGATTGGAACATGATTAACTAGACTCATGTATAATTACAAGACTAGTGCAAAATGCTATAATCCCTTATAACCTGACGAAAAGAACACGCATAATTTTCACGTGTCCATAACACAACGCTGGCACGACTATACAAACTACAACCTGAGAGGGGACACGTAGGTAGAACAGAAAATTCATTGAAGGCGAAGTCCCAGTACACGACACGCACTGTACAATAGTTACCGAAACTTTGGGGCTGTCTTGTGTAGCCTTCACGTTGATACCTTCTGATGCTCATGACCCGCCTGTTCTTTGCGGCTGACCCCAGAAGTTGTTTATGCACTAACCCGATGTGCATAACAACTTTTACGATGTGTTCATGCTGACTTGGCGTCTTTATGCGCTTGTTGAAGACAAAGCGCTAAAATGCCTTCTATGTGCCATTTGCACGTGCATTCCTCTTTTTGTGCAAAAACATATCTGAGTGACCCGTCAACAAGCTCAACTCCGCTTGTTCATTTGCCCTCGTTGGATGTGCATAAACTTTTACAATCGGTCCTAATCCCCAACTCGATGCGCATATCAGCTTTTACGATCAGTCCTAATCCCCAACTTCATTTGCCTTGATTTCACCATCACACACTCACTTCTCAGCTTTATTTATAACATTCAGATTTACTTATTCGCGTGCAGTCGCGACAATGTTGGCATTGAATTTATTGTAATAGAGTTGAATAATCTCCACTATTCAGAATGTTTTCAGGGAGGTGGAGTTGTGGAATTGAAACGCGGTGGATCAAAAATACCTGTAACACACGAGAATGTCGTCGAATATATTTATCGCTTTGTCGAAGCGAGAATGCTTGGCAATCATCTCAAATGTCTCGAGGTTGGACATTGTGTTTCCGAAGTTCTATATGGGCAGCGATTCAGAGTTTCCTTTAACTTCTATTGCGATTGAACGACAATGTGCCCTAGGCAGCGTTTCGATTGTGCCATGCACTATAAGCATTGTCCTATAAGAGGTTGTTAATGCTTATAAAAACAGATGGGCATGTTTATAGTGAAGGTGGATTCTATACCCTTAATTCACAGGAAATTTTTATGCGCTAGCTTGGGCGCTTCATTTTTTTAGTGCCATTATTTATCAAGGAAGAGTTCCCGAAGTTTTTCTAGTGATTCCCAAAAAAAATTGTTTGCATCGTTTTATCAAATTTTTCGGAATGTTTGAGCGGAGCTCCTTTGTCCATCCTCATCTCCGTCATTCCCTCCCATCAAGGCGAATGAATGCGTCCGTGCGTGATGATGTTCACTTGTCTGTGCAAATATTTTTCCGTGTTTGAACGTGATAGTCGACTAGAAGAATAATTGCAGGTACGATTGATATGTGAACGGCATTTAGGTGTCAGCCCATTATGTGTTCTTTTCTTAAGTAGGCAGCACAAACATGTTGTAGTCACGTATTCTGAAGTTCTATCGATTATTTACTAATTCGAAGCCGAAAGATTTCAACGGGATTGCTAAGACACACGTGCACTGCTAACTGCTAATTTCAAACGGTAGGGGAAGCAGTAACTGGATAGAGGTCATCGCTTCAAAGGTGTTGTTTTTTTTAAGTTTGCAAAACGTGTTTAGAAGTTTCGTATTCCATTGATGTGCCTTATTGATCACTGTGCGGTGTTTCTAGGCGATTAAGCAAGGTGTTTACGATGTAATTCCGGCCGGTTCATTGGCTCATATGACTTCCGAAGATCTCCGACTTCTGCTATGCGGTACACAAGAGGTGATATATTTTTACGTGTTAATTATTTATCTTTAAATAATTATTTACCTTCGTTTACCTCTCGCAAATGCTCGGCTTTTTTATTGTTGTCGTAGTCATTGCGTTATTATTAGCCTTCACCTTTCATTTAGAATAGTAGACGACGTTGTGGTTTGTTCATTTGTCAACATGTCCTTAGTTTACGGTATCTTATGATTTGTGGTGCACAAAATTGATCGTGCGACTTTCGTTGATTAAGTAGCGTGAAGAGGTTATTGCAGTATACTTATCGGTACAATATAATATCCGTCGAAAACGCGCTAGCAATAGATGGCTTTGCAATTGGATTAAGTACATCAGTATATGGATGAGTGAGATAAGTCGATTAATTGTCTCGTTTATAAAAGAAGATTCAGAAGTAGTTCATATATAACAGATGCTGGACATACTTCAATATAAATGCTTGGCAGGTTTCGATGACGCTTATGCAAAGTTACACAACGTTCACAGATGAGAGCTCAGCAGCAGCGGATGTCTTGCAGAGATTTAAGGGTTGGTTCTGGTCAGTGTGCAGCAAGTTCACCAGCCAAGAAAAACAGGTTCGTCTCTAGAGCTATGTCTGAGTTTACATTATGGCACGGTATCATTGCACCTATTCGATCTCTTCCTCGATGCTGTTTCGTTGCGTCATCTTGGGAAAGGGTTTGGTAAGTCTTGAGCGTGCTGGAACTAACCATGACTTACCAGGCTTCTTGTCGCAGGATAGTCTGTGGTTATGGCTATTTGTGGCAAGGTGGAGGGAGTTCGTGATGCGCATCTACCATCAATCGAGCAAAGCGACGTTATGTATTTGCGCACAGTTTGACGCCTCAGATAAGCAATAAGCGTCGTCTTTGGTGCACATAGCCATAAGAGTGTTGTTCGAGTTAAACGCTCGCATGTTATAAACTTTTTTTAACTTAATGGTTTCGAATTTTAGGATCTGGTGTTTTTCTGGACAGGTTCACCATCACTGCCGTCTAGCGAAGTAGGATTCCAACCATTGCCCACTGTTCTTGTGCGACCAGCCGATGATCAACACTTACCCACTGCTAATACGTGCATTTCCAGGTTTGTTGCTGTGGAGGTTCTTTGTTAAAACCTTCATTTTCGTCGTTGGTTAAGTTGAATGTGTATTCTCTTTACTGGGTCTATTTCCATACAAAATGCGACAGGTCACACATTTTTATATTTCGATTTTTGCGTGCTTTGGCGAAAGTTCGGGATCGGGCAGTGGAGGGGAAAGCTCTTATCATCTTTGCAGGAATGTTCATGTCTCCAAAGCTATCACTTTGAGCGAAAGTTTCTCTGGCTTACCCAATGAAGTGCTTTTAGTATCGTGCGATTAACCAAAGATTTGTGATCGCTTTCAGATTGCCTATATATTTGAGAATCTCTTTTGGCGAAAATTATAAAGCTGTTTTTTTAGTGTCGGTTAAATTCTAAATAATCACTCGAAAAGCAGAAACATTGAACCTAATCAACAAGTGATTAAGGAGAAAGAGAGAGGGCGAAAGAGGATGAGGATCTGCGAGCTCCAATTAAAAAACACACACACACATTATCGAAAGTTCTCTTCGATTATGAATTTGAACGTGAAGAGCTAAAAAGGCCATCGCGAGGAGTTGAAAGCTTTTGTTTGAGAGTAACGGCAAATGCTTAGCACATCACGCTATTCGGAGCTATACCGATCTGTACTGATTGAACTTGCACAACAGTAAAGTTTTTTAGGCTGTATTTGCCACTGTACTCGAGCAAGAAAGTGCTGAGAGCAAAGTTGTTGATGGCAATCAAGGCGAAGGATTTTGGTTTCGTATAAGTATAATAGCGAGCATTTATTACCATCTCATGCTGCTCTAAGACGGTTGTTTTGGAAGATCGTCTTCATGCGTTGCAATGTGCTTGAACTCCACTGTAAATTTATGGCCCTTAGGGAGGAATAGAATATGAACTTGGAATATAGTCTAGTGAAATAAATAAACGCTTATGGATTAAGAATTTTAAGAATTCTTTTAAAATGTAATTTTTATGGGATGAAATATGATATTTAGAATTTTGTATGAGAGGAATCTCAAATGAGTTTCGCCTTATTTCATTGACTGACAAAGAAATGATGGTTCGAGCATATTTAGCGATGTTTTTCAGTGATCTGATGTACGGCCGTTACCTGTTTGTTTGCTCACACTTGCTGTTTTCTTTCATGACTTCTTGTTTTCTTTGTTCTTTCTTTGCATCGGCATGATCGATGCTATGTTTCCAAGTAGCGACCAGTTTTTAGTAGTCGTTACATATTCGGGATCTTGTTGTTGGCGCTTAAGCGCTTACATATTTCTCTGTCGTTGTTCCATATTTTTTCCTAACCTTTTCTTTTGGCTGGTTGAATCTATCTTCTTTGAAGGATTCTGTTGAGGATATCATTTTAACACTTCCTTATCTGTGATCGAGTCGATAGGAAGGTTTTTTTACGGCCGGTTATATATAGATAGGACTCCAAATATGGCAAATAGCTGTGGGCATGTGATGACATACTGGTAAACAGCCATAGATCCGGGCTGAGCATTTTTCTGTGCATGACAGGGCGGAAAGGGAACGTTTCCATGTTTATGTGATGGTTGCCACGCTAGAGTACGTCGCTCGTGTTGTAGCTTTTGCGATGCTTAGCAATGGCAGCTATACGTGGTCTGATATACAAAGTGCAGAGATAGGTGCGTAAAGTGGATTCCCGGAGGCATAGAAAAATGCATATTTTTTGTTCTGTTCTCTGTTCTATTGTTTTGTTCCCTTCCACTGTCCAGTTAATTGATTTTTATACCATGAAGTTATGCGTCCCCACCATCTCAGGATTTTTTCTTGAGACGTTGTTGATTGGGCGGTATGAAACGATCCCGTTTAAAAGCGATGGAATTGTCGTTTGACATTACTGGTCCGGAAAGTGCTTCTGTTATGATGGGAAATTCTAAGCAGCCGGCAAAGCTTGCAGCACCGTCCATGAAGCTGGCAGTATATGATTGGTTGAAGAGTAAGGGGGAGAGGAGAGGTAACATATAATGAAGGGCTGTTTTCTATAACCATCTCAGGGTAGAGAAGGTGTTACGTTCCTTTTGTTTCGTTTGCTTTTTATGTGTTTTAGTTGATTTCATATGATGTGTTGCTCTCATTTGGGCACGACCCATCGTTTTTTCTTTGCTTATGCATCTTTAATGTTTGTTGATGCTTATAGCACAGCTGTCTCTACCACCTCTTCCCTCTCCTCCCATCCCCTTTCTCGTTCTCGTCGTCAAGGCACATATCCGACGGCATATTTTTTGTACGTTAGCACATCCGCTTGTGATGGCTATTACCAAATAGTGTTTTCTCGGTTTTGCACTGTGTTTTTTTAAGCAGTATTCCATTATCCCTTAATGCCGATTCTTCGTTCTTTCTCATCCCTTTTATTAATCGTTTTGTCATGTGAGAGTGTTATTTCGATAAAGAATCTAACTTTTATTAAGAGGCAGCAAGTGATATGTTGAGGGTATTTAATTTATTGAGGGGTGGTTAGCAGAATCTAATGATTTTGGCTCCTATAATTTCCCTCCTATTTGATGAGACAGCAAACAGCGAACGTATCCCTGATCAGCTCATTGAGTTCTATCGTTTGATATGAAAAGCATCGAAATTGGAGACAAGAAGTATCTTTCAAAAATTTCCCTGTACTACCCCCTAGCGATTGAAAAAATCCCATTTTTGGGATTTTTTTCCTCGGCTCCGATTTGTCCTCGGGCATTGCTCGATATACCGTTCGGGAGGTCTCGGCGACCTGATAACAAATCGGCAGACCGTTCAACGCCATATGAGACAAGGGCCGAGAACGAGAACCCCCAACGTTGCAAAAATCGAGATTTCAGAAATTCTGGTCGCACGGATCTGTTTTCAACTTTACTTCGGAAACATAATAAGCCAAAGATTTTTTGATAGGGATTTGGAACTTGTATTGAGAGAAGCAATCGGTAATCCCATAGGCCTAACCGTTGCTGAGAAAGAATTTGCAAATATCAAATACAGTACATTCGAGTAAAAATAGGACATAACGGCACCTATAATTTCCCTCCTATTTGATGAGACAGCAAACTTGCAAAAATCGAGATTTCAGAAATTCTGGCCGCTCGGATCTGTTCTCAACTTTTCTTCGGAAATATAATAAGCTGAATATTTTTTGATAGAGCTTTCAAAGCTTTGTCGAAAGGAGGAAATGGCAACCCTACAGACCCAACGGTTCTCGAGAAAAAAATTCCGAAATCTCCAATACGGTGCATTTCTAAAGAAAATTCACAAAATATAAGTCTTAGAGTGGACGAGCCGTAAAAATTGAATGTAAAAAATAAATATTATTGAAGAATAATGTATAAACGAATGAAAATAAAAGAATACAGGAAAAAGAAAGAATAAGAACGTATGTTGCTCGCAGGAAGAAGTGACGATACGATCCTATTAGCTACATTTTTTTTTTCATTTCAGTGGTAAAATTAAGGTCAGGGAGGGCTACGCCCCCTTAAACTCAATGAGGGGGATAACCGCCCCCTGGACCCCCTATGTTGATATGCGTGCAGTTGTTGCTATGGAAAAAAAATCATCCTCTATTAAATTAGGCATTATACAATTTTTATTCATTTTTCTCATGAATTTTTGCAGCTGACTGAAGAGTGGTAAATGTCATTCGAAAGAGAATTGAATACTGATTTCAATCAAAAAATTTCAGCAAAATCCACCCAGAATTCACTAATTTATAAACTCGCATAATGTTATTTCCCTGACTCTCTCACTTTGGGTACACCCTCTTGCTAAGGAAAGTGTAAAGCTAAGGCGACAATAAGTTGTGCTCGTTGGAGAACTCTTGCAGTCTCCTCGCAGTGAGCGCCTTGCTGTTTATTGCAGCACTAATTGGGGATATGAAGCTCTAATTCTGAGGCTTCTGTTTTCAGTCCAATTTTATGGTTGCGAGGGGACGACTATTTTTTGCCAAAGGACCGACAAAGTAGATAGCGTAGCTGGACTGAGATTGCTCTCATGATATTTTAAAGGGGACTGTAGTAAATGCCGTTGGACGAAATAGTATTTGCAAGTGGAAGAGATTCAAACTATTCGTAGATGTCAAGGTAGAAATGCCAAGATAATACAAAAAGTTTTTACTTAATCGAAGCACATTGGCATTTTGGTGGACATCGCTTATGGTCTACCTACACGCAAACAGGAAGGGTTGGAAAGGTAGTGAAGGCGCTGTCTCATCGATGACAGGTTTTCGACAATAATTAATAACAATGCATATGTTGTTGCTTTTTTTGAATATCGCACTCGCATAACGGTTAAATGTTCGAATATTCGGAAAATCGTTTTTAACTTCAACTTTGAAACAAAATGCCACTTCCCGAAGTTTCCGGCCTAACTTCTTAATGAAAGCCATTAAAATTTTGTGGTGCCGACAATTTTCCTTGGCGTTCGTAAATTGATTCGTTTGTTATATGAGTGCCGAACATATCAAAAACCGCTTCGGTTGCTTAGTAAATGAAATTTCATAATAAATATGTTCGTAGCAATGGACACATGAAGAAGTCAAGAATGTACTGTGCCAATCTGGCAATGATCGCAAGATTTTATGAATAATAAGGCGATTGATACGATGGGTGTTGTAAGGGCTGCGTTGAATAATCGAAATGAATATAGTCATAACCGAATAATATATGGAAATGTTCTTCAAGTTGGCAACTCTGAGAATTGTGCGGTGATGAACGCTCAAGATCAAATCGAGGAAAGCGCAACAATATGTAGTTTTAAGAGTATATGCCAACAGACGCTATTGCGTCCAGCCTAATCTAGAAAGTGCGCTAAGCATGGAAGACTGCCTAAGGGAATGTCGGTAAAGTCGAAATCCCTCTTTGAAGGGATCTCAGCGTCTCTAATACAAGCAATGAAATCAACTAATTAAGCGACAATTCATTACTATAAAAGCAATCAAGTGATATACATTGAACACCAATAATCAACTAGTAATTCATCAATGCAACCATTGAGCGTAAACAATCTATTAAATGTTCTAACTCTTATAAATATTCAATCTATATAATTAGGAAACCATTCATCATAAAATAAAAACGTATACACTTCAGATAAACATAAATAACAGAACATTTCACCTTCTTCCTGTTCGATATTACATCTCACTGATTTGAGAGGAAGAAGGAAGATCCTCTGAATAATACATCATAGAATATACTAAAACAGTAAAAGCAGTAAATAATGAACACCTCAAAATATATTAAAAGTAGTAAACAGAATATATTAAAACTAAAAAACCGAATTGAAAAAGAGCATTCAAATGGTATCAATAGTGAATTTGAATTTCAGCATATTTTAGAATAATCAAATCATTTCCTTCTGGAACTTAGAGAGGTATTAAAATTGACGATATTATCGGTTAGAATGTTGCATGAGTTAATTGTTCCATTTAGAAAAGAATGTTTTCAGATATTTTTTTTTGAAATCCTACTATAGAAGACTTCATATTTGTGTTGTTTGCTGTTGAAATCTTATTCGGATATACAAATAGAAATCTTTCGCTTCGGAGGGCTAGAAAATTGTGGATAACGTTTTGTTCATGATAAAATCAAAGTGGAAGCGCACGTATTCCAGGATGTCTCGATCGAGATTTTAAAGTCTTTTTCGACATGTAAATCTTGCTATTGTCAAATCAATGGAGAATGCGTTTGCTGAAGCGTTTTTAGACATCTTCAATGAGAGCATAGAATTTGTAATTAAAAATTAGTGTCTGAAAGTGATTGTTCAAGTCGATGAAATACTGATGCGCGGACTATTTCATCTCTCCAATTGTTTTTACTTAATTGTTCACTCGTCCACATTTCTGCTCCTTATTCTAGTGGAGTTGTCGAAGGCGCAAGTTTCATTTATTTCTCGTTGACGATTCATTTACATCACATATATAGCTCACTCTAATCAATTCATTGAATAATCGGATGCTTCACTGTCATACAAATTCCAAATGGGCAAAATTTACAGTCCCAAAAGCATTTATCTTGAGGCACAACAAACTGGTCCAACAAATAAGGCGAAATTAAATTCAGCCCTAGAAGCCTACAGCCGATAAACTCACCAGGAAGCTCATAGGCATGAGCCTGTGGGGTCATACAACTTTCATCACTTGAACAGGGAGACGCCATTGTGCCCATTCCTTTTCATTCATGCACTTTGTTCAAGATAGGGCTGCATTTATTCGTACCATAAATTGTGGTAGTCGTTCTTTTTTGATAGCATTGATTGAATGGTTTATTGAAGTCTTTACTCAAAAAATGAAGGAAGAGAACTAGAAATTCTAATTGAAATATATTAAAGAATAGCGGAGCGAACAAACAGTTGGTAAGGAACACAAATACACAAGAACATTAAAAAAATTTCTACAAAGTTGAATCTGGGAGAAAAATGACGTTTGTGAGAGCATCGACAAACAGACAATAGTATAGAGAATAGAAACAAGATTTCGAGAGAATAGAAGAAATGAAAAATAAATGTATAAAAAATGTTTACATATATGAATTTACAACCTAAAAATTGCTGCAATGCTTTTCATTATATGCGATCACTGAGACGTCTCAAGTCGAAGGAAATCAAAGCGATTGTGCAGTACGGAAATGTTCTGTGATTTGTGAACGTCTTTTAGAATTTCATAGCATATTTATTCTCACTTATTCGAGGAAAATTCAGAAGAGCTTAAGAAAACACATTCAACTCGAGTCAATATTCAACGATAAACTTTGAAAGCTTCCCTAAGGCCAGAAACAAATTTCTCATCGGTCTTCCTGACAAGTTTCTACTTTAGTTTGCCGGAGCTCCATCCACTTGGATAGAAAAAATCTCCATTGCAATTTTTTCAACTATTCAAAAACTCTTGTAGACTGCAGGCTTCATGTACAAAATGTTATGAGCGTTGCATCGATGAATCACTATTTGAAAGACGACGTATACAAAGACGAATTATCGTATATATACGCAGGAACGCGTTATCGCCAATCATGTCATCTATTTCGAGAAAATTTATAAAAGCTACGTCATGAAGTGTTGTTGGGACTCGAGCAAGGCTGCTAAGATGTACAACTCGGGAAAATATGAGCCGAAGGAACTGCTATACTTCAGTCGCAGAATCACCCAAATGTCCCATATTACTCTCCATACTCGCATGCAACTTATGAATTTCCGCAAAATTTTCAAATCAACACGATCAGGAATTGAATAATGGTAAAAAAGAGCTGTACCTCAATCATCCCACATTTGTGTACAAGTGTAGAATAACAAACAACAAAGCAAAAAAGAGGCTGACCGTGAGAGGGAGAGGGGTGATTCAGCTGAGGCTATGGTTATGACATTCCTTCACATTGAACTGTGCATAAGAGTAACCGGTTAGAACAAAAGAGGGGATTAAGTGCCACCGAGTCAGGGCGAGGGTCACAAGGATGGTTCCTTTGAGTTATTTGATCGCCTCCTTCAAACTTCAAGCCTACATTTTCGGTCCTTCCCTCGAGAAGAGGGAGTTTATTAAGATGCCGAAGTAATGACATTGGAGAAATGCACAAGAAAACGGAGCGTTAAATTAGTGGCAAAGCCTCAAGTTCGCCTTTTTGTACCAGTGAGTTTGAGCAGAGAGGTTTGTCCACCGAGGGCCCAACTTTCGGAACTGCCAAAAAGCAGGCACATTTTGCTGATAAAGGATCGCCCCTTCAAGCTAGGTGACAAAGAACTCAAAATCGGTGCTCGATCACTTTCCTCAATGAACCTTTGCGAAAGAACAACCCATTTTGATTAGTCACAATTACTGCGGTCGATACTTTCGCTGAAGCCTTCTTGATTCTGAATGTGTGAAGAAAACTCTTCATTATGTTTTGAAGCGCATGACGATATGGAGTCAACGCAAGAAACGTGCTAATTACCATTAAAATCGAACGGAACTGCAAATAGTCACAGTAATTATCATATAGCTAGTCATCACGAATAAGTTTCTATGCAATTCAATTCACTTTGCATAAAAATACGTGCACAAAAATTTTGTTTAGAAATGAAGAATTATAGTGGCAAGCACACTTATGATATCGTGCACATCAACTTGACATTACTGTTGCCAATGCTGTTCAATTCACTATGAGATTTTCGCATGTTGCAGATCAGTAGTGAACAGACTGTTTGCATTTTCCAACATTTTACGACGGTGTCCAGAACGTTGTGAGTGAAAATGGAACCCACAAGGGGAGCACGTAAAGCGCGGTGGCATTCCATGGGTCGAGTTTAAACATTCGAGAAATTGAAATAAAATACCTGTTCAAGGAATAAACTGAACTTATTAATCGCTCGTAGTGGTGGTACAAAGTCGCTCCAGTTATGCACCAATGGTTTCACGATGTGCAAAAATATCGCACTCACTGAAAATGTTTGCCGACGTTCGAAAAATTCACAGCATTATTTTCCTTGATAGAAATCATTGTAGACTGTCAGAAAGGCTGTCGCTCAGTCCATTACTGTCCTACATGTTAGATATGTGGATCCTTGCATTTAAGTTTGGTGTACAGAGCAAAATGGCTTACTCCTTCCATTCTTATATTGATCTCTTCTATCATATTGAAGGTGAGGTATTATCACAAGGTGCTATAGGCTTATTGGAAAATTGAAAAACTTGTTGTTTTGTTCATTATATGAAATTCGGTGGTGGATATAGAACATGTTCCATCGATAAAGCCGCCTCATTTGCCCCGCAAGAATGACCAAGCAACAATCGCAATAATGCGAGCAAAATTAGTACTTTCATCATGGAGTGAGATGATATACGAGTACAAGAATGGGATAGGAGCTATCAGCTGGGAACGGGAACTAACGCAAGAAAGTACCGCAACTTATCAGGTGCCCTACCAGATCGCTCCGCCGAAGGGTGAGGGTGACCTGGCAGGGTACCTGATAAGTTGTGGTACTTAATCCAGCATTACCATATCCGCTGCCGACGACCTACATCTTTCGCTCAACGCGCATCCTCGAGCTTCTTTTCGCCTCCACGTGGATCTCGCTGTTCCTAATTCAGAAGGAGAGGGGAGGAAGCTGTTGTCGGAGATGACCATGTACAATGCACTAATGAAGTAATATACCCTTTTCTGTGCTACTCTTTTTGCATGTTGGAAAAGTCAGCCTCATTGTGTTTCACTGGGGATGGTTCCTCTAAGACTTATGTGCTTATCAGGAATTTGTAGTTCGTCAATAATTCTTTATGTCTAAACGCGTTGGCCGCTCGGAAGCAGTAGGTGGAAAATTCGGCAACTTCGCAACAGCTAGCGAACAGGTTTTTTGAAATGCCTTTGCTACCTCAAGTGCACGATCGCCAGCATTTTCAACATGTGGCGACTAAATTCGCAACAACTGCTACCACTCGACGGTACTAAACGACGTATGGATCGCCGATGATTTTACACTGAATTTATTTGAAGTTCTTTTTGGTGGTTGTGTCAGATCCGTTTCAGGAAGTGTTGTATGTTAACGCTGATTTGTTCTGTCGGGCAGCGACGACGTGCAGAGGTAGGCCGATTGTGGGACGTGAGGCACGCGGAGACAGTAGAAACTCTTTATTAGGGAGTACAGCTGCTCCCAAGACGAACACAACCGCGAGAGCGAACTGGGACAAGGCGAAGACGATTGGGGAAAACTGACGAGTGAGGAGCACGACGATCGCGAGAAGACGAATGAAGAATACTGACTCTGACAGGCCGAGAGCAGCCTTTTATAAGCCTCAGATCCCGCCAAGAGCGCAATAGAGGACCAGTGACATTATGCCAAGAACACTCAAAAAAAAATGGACAAGGCGGGTAAAACGGGATCGCTGCAATGATAGATCACAGCAGATATCTTGGGTTGGCTTTTCGGCGCCATATCCCACAGGAAGAGAGTAAAACAGAACAGTGAAATGTGAGGGATTCATTTGGATGGTCTTCAGCAAAGGAGAATTCATAGCGATAAAGGTTCCTTTTGCTTTGCAAACCGATTTCCAAACTAATTCGTTGTTTACATAGGAATTGTTTTCATGCTACAACCACAGTGGATATGCCGCCGCTAGCGGGCGAATCTTCGGTGGTTCGGAAACTGTTTAGCTCTCTATGAGCATCTGGCCTGTGCGGACTGACACATACTAGAGGCGATTTGCAGTATGTGAAAGTAAGGAGGCCTACTGTTTTCCTTTGCCGGCTCCTGCCATGGCCTTTTTCTTTGGAGAGGAAGTGGAAGGCTGTGGTAGCTGCGTGTTACTTCTTGCAAAGAAGACGGTACTCGAGACGAAGCTTGTGGATAACCGTAGCAACATTATTTAGGATGTGCGAGAATGCTTAAGTGCTACTGACGTTTCTGACCGGCAAGTTCTAATCAGTAATGAACCTATACATCACTTCTGGATTGAAATTGGAAGCCCTTACGGTAAAGCCCGCACCAATTCCTTCACTAAACTTGAGGAACCAAATAGTGATAAATTGTTCCCAGCGTAAAAAGTTCTCACTCATAGATCCTGGTTATCGCAGCTTTATTATGAAGGTAAAAAGCAAAGAAACGTACTCATTCTTGGGATGTTCATAATCAATACTGGTGTGCAGTATACGATGAAACATAGTAGAAAATGCCGCCTTCCAGCATAATGACTGGCACCGGTTTTATGCTTCAACATTGCAATGGCCACCTTCAACAACGAACTATACGATTCTTATTTCACCAATCGCAATTTAGCGTTTAAAATGTATTGTTCTTTTGCTCGAATCAAACTATGCCATTCCCAACCACAGGGCACCAAACAAGCTTTTAGAAGCGAAAGGTGATCGTTCACCATGCTTGGATTAAAAAAGAAAAATGCAGCTGCTTTTGTAATCCGAACAGAAAAGTTTTACTTGTTGCGTTGAAATTTGTCTAGCTGGATTGGAGTCAAGAGTTTCGAAATAGTTTATGAAGGCGATGGGAGATGTATGCACTGATTCATTGATGAATCCCTACCTCCAATTCAATAGGAACCCTCACTGATCGGTGACAGCCATGAGATCATGCAGCACATCCTCTCCTCCGTGAAAGTTATAGCTCAAAACTTAAAAGTAATTGAAAATATTTCAAAAAACCAACTCCTATAGTAAAGGTGCATGATACGATTGCCAAGACGTCATCTGCTGCGGTCTGAATATCAATTAATGTCATTAATACTTGTTCTGATAAATAACGGCTGAATAGTGTTGTTGGCGAGGCGTTCACGAAAGAGAATATTCGACAAACGATGAAGTCTATAAAAACTTTCCTGCAAGAATATATCCATCTGGATGGTTCGAGAATGCTGTCAAATTATGTGAATGCGAAGACGATTGGGGAAAACTGACGAGTGAGGAGCACGACGATCGCGAGAAGACGAATGAAGAATACTGACTCTGACAGGCCGAGAGCAGCCTTTTATAAGCCTCAGATCCCGCCAAGAGCGCAATAGAGGACCAGTGACATTATGCCAAGAACACTCAAAAAAAAATGGACAAGGCGGGTAAAACGGGATCGCTGCAATGATAGATCACAGCAGATATCTTGGGTTGGCTTTTCGGCGCCATATCCCACAGGAAGAGAGTAAAACAGAACAGTGAAATGTGAGGGATTCATTTGGATGGTCTTCAGCAAAGGAGAATTCATAGCGATAAAGGTTCCTTTTGCTTTGCAAACCGATTTCCAAACTAATTCGTTGTTTACATAGGAATTGTTTTCATGCTACAACCACAGTGGATATGCCGCCGCTAGCGGGCGAATCTTCGGTGGTTCGGAAACTGTTTAGCTCTCTATGAGCATCTGGCCTGTGCGGACTGACACATACTAGAGGCGATTTGCAGTATGTGAAAGTAAGGAGGCCTACTGTTTTCCTTTGCCGGCTCCTGCCATGGCCTTTTTCTTTGGAGAGGAAGTGGAAGGCTGTGGTAGCTGCGTGTTACTTCTTGCAAAGAAGACGGTACTCGAGACGAAGCTTGTGGATAACCGTAGCAACATTATTTAGGATGTGCGAGAATGCTTAAGTGCTACTGACGTTTCTGACCGGCAAGTTCTAATCAGTAATGAACCTATACATCACTTCTGGATTGAAATTGGAAGCCCTTACGGTAAAGCCCGCACCAATTCCTTCACTAAACTTGAGGAACCAAATAGTGATAAATTGTTCCCAGCGTAAAAAGTTCTCACTCATAGATCCTGGTTATCGCAGCTTTATTATGAAGGTAAAAAGCAAAGAAACGTACTCATTCTTGGGATGTTCATAATCAATACTGGTGTGCAGTATACGATGAAACATAGTAGAAAATGCCGCCTTCCAGCATAATGACTGGCACCGGTTTTATGCTTCAACATTGCAATGGCCACCTTCAACAACGAACTATACGATTCTTATTTCACCAATCGCAATTTAGCGTTTAAAATGTATTGTTCTTTTGCTCGAATCAAACTATGCCATTCCCAACCACAGGGCACCAAACAAGCTTTTAGAAGCGAAAGGTGATCGTTCACCATGCTTGGATTAAAAAAGAAAAATGCAGCTGCTTTTGTAATCCGAACAGAAAAGTTTTACTTGTTGCGTTGAAATTTGTCTAGCTGGATTGGAGTCAAGAGTTTCGAAATAGTTTATGAAGGCGATGGGAGATGTATGCACTGATTCATTGATGAATCCCTACCTCCAATTCAATAGGAACCCTCACTGATCGGTGACAGCCATGAGATCATGCAGCACATCCTCTCCTCCGTGAAAGTTATAGCTCAAAACTTAAAAGTAATTGAAAATATTTCAAAAAACCAACTCCTATAGTAAAGGTGCATGATACGATTGCCAAGACGTCATCTGCTGCGGTCTGAATATCAATTAATGTCATTAATACTTGTTCTGATAAATAACGGCTGAATAGTGTTGTTGGCGAGGCGTTCACGAAAGAGAATATTCGACAAACGATGAAGTCTATAAAAACTTTCCTGCAAGAATATATCCATCTGGATGGTTCGAGAATGCTGTCAAATTATGTGAACAATTCAATGAAGAGGTATGTGGTTATAATATCTATTTGATCACTGATCTACGATCTCGATCGAGAGACTTGCTAAAAATATTGCGAAGGAGAAATGAAAGAAATTGCGAAAGCAGTCAAGTTTATGCATATCGCCGTCAAAAAACTTTTGCAACTTACAGCCTCATAATTTCGACTTTTATATCTGTGACCGGCTTTCAGGAGACATGGTAAACCTTTTATTGTGAATAACAATCATGGATACGAACATGCGCATATTCACGAAACCTGCGGCAGTTAATGTTAGTGTAAATTAGCAATATGCCTGAGCATATTATATGCGAACAGCGATGTTGGTTTTATTAGTTTCGCATTTTAGAAGGGATACGACTGTGAAGAAACGGACCAATGCGCATACGAAGATGGCTAGAAAACTTACAGAGGATCCGTCATACAAACGATGTGTCCTGTCAAATGCAAAACTGTGGTGCCATAATATTTCAGATATGGCGATGACAATCAAATGCAAGTCATTGAAATCAATGGAGGTAAAACAGGTAGCATCGATTATTTACATGAAATACGGAATTTTGCCATGCTCGCGCCCTGTCGCAAGGCAAATATTGTTTCAGATAGACCAATAAATGTTGCACATTCATGCATTGATTTATATAGTAATACAACCCACATCGAAATGTGCTGCTTATAAGGGCGCCTCCAGAAAAAAGAACCAGTCGGAAACGAGTAGCTCTGCAGATGCCCGAAAGCCAAAAATGTGAGTAGAAGCAGAAGGGTCGCAAGGTAACGTGGAACTTACTTTAGATAAGAGAAATGATCTAACGAAATAGTGACATATTACATGATGCTTTCGATGAAGGTGCATCATGCCTATATTGGTCAAATGACCACTATCCCCGTAGTTATGCTAATAAAATTACGAAAGAATGCATTGGCAGTCAACTACCTTCCTGCGAGGTGGTTCTGATATACAGTAGGATTCATATACGCCAAACTGACTGCGATCATCATATAAAGCATTTCCAAATGTAGTTCGCAAGAGACGGCCAACTGTATAAAAGGCTTCAGCGTTCGCGTAATAGATGCATAGCTGAAAATCGTTTGCTGGTTGACTGTATGAATCCAAAGAGGCTTTCTTGCATCATCACAAGTGGACGCTCTCCGTCCACTATAACCGCTCAACTTCCAACTTAACCATGAACTCCGTAACTTCCAGCAGGTGGGTGACAGTGTAGAGAGCAAGAAAGTACAAGATGGAAATAAAAAATGACTTCTTAAACTCATACGCCGCCCTGTATCTTTTTCAATCTTTTTAGTTCTTTTATGCTGCATTTTCTACTTTCCTGCGGAGTCTCACTATAGTGAGTCCACTATCACTGTGTCGACAGAGGCAACTGCAAAATAATTCAGCTGTCAGCCACTGTCTTGAATATTAGTTTTTTCCATGCAAGGGACTGAATCAAGAGGTCATCAATTTGAAAACGACAATAATTTTAAAAATTGACAAATATTTTCAACCAAAAACTTGGATTCAAACCTGTGGTCGACGTCAGCTGATTCTAGTGTGCAGAAGGGAACTCTCGCGGATTCCTCGCCATACAATGTGATAAAACATATCTTCAGGGAGGGCGAAGGTCTTCTCATGCCAGCGGTGATCCTGCTGGAGGCTCTTATGCCCTCAAAGTCCCTACGGAGGTGGGGGATGTATGGAGCCTCAGCGGTGGCCTATGAAGGGGATAAAAAGCTAGAAAGCGTGTGCTTTTAACAGGAGACTGTGCTCACATAGTTTATGTTGTTATGTTGTATCGTTTTGACATTGAACTGAGGAAGTCTGAACAATTTTTGAAAAGTTGTGGTTTTGGTGTATCATCATGTATGAGTGGTGCTGGTTTCATATAGCAGCTGCGGCAACATCTATAAAGCGTATTTGCGTGAATTTTGCCTGGGATGTTGAGAATTCTTGTTTTATGTAGAGCACAATAGAAGCCTGCGCAAATCGGAGAATTTAAACCATCAGATCCTGTGAACAATCGGAGAACATTGCATGGAAAATCTTCCCAAATATGGAATTGCCCTTGCATAAACTTCGAAAACTCAGTGGTAGCAGTTATTTGTTGGACGGTTATGATGGTATTTCATAAAATAAAACAAAGATATGGACATCGACAGACATGTGATTGCAAGCAATTTCACATGGGGCTAAAATTATAGGCACGACATAAGCGTTTTACCAGTTGGTAGGCAAATGCATGCGGGTTGCTGATTGGACAGAACGCTTTGTGAGGAGTGCGTGAAGGGTATTTTTAATTGAAAGCAACAGCGAATTTCCGGATGGCATTGCACCTCTGCTTAATCCCCTTATTTAGTAATTTAATGCAACAATCGATTGAACACCTATTGTGAGTTCGATCCATGGTACTCGCAAGTGTACATTACTTTTTTCGATTAGGGAATTCAGCAAGCAAATATTCAACTAACGCAGTCACAGCGCAGCCGTTCGCTTTCGCGACAGCCAGTAGCCTCCAAATGATAAGAAACAGATCCCAAGGCAAGAGACATGTGCATGCGAATAGTGTGAACGTTCGGAAGTGATCCTTCGCCACATGCGTATATGACAGCACGACGGTAAAAATAACCAAAAGAATCCGGATAATGGCAAATAAAATATGCAAAACGCTTTCCGATGGAACTGAAAAAGACAAAGCAAATGGAAATTGCGTGATGGTTATGTTGGTGGACTAGTACTGCTTGAATTCTAGTAGATTACTGTAGTAATTCTAGTTTCAGCAGATCTCACAAGCTCGATTCATTGAGATATTTGCTATCCGGTACAATTCTATGCATTTAAAGCCACGGAACATTGCAGTAGCGGTTTCAGAGCAACATGTTAAATGGGATGTAAGATGCGACTAGCATTGCTATATCAGTAGACGCTGAATGAATCGAAATTTAGGCCAATCTCAAATTTGAATAAATTATATACACATCTACTGCATCTTATGATGTGACCTTATAAAACACTGCTGGAATTCTAACAGGATGCTGCAGTAATTTTACGGTATTGATGCTAGAATAACATATAAAATAGGTCATTTGCGTCAATCTTTGACACTGATTTTAAACACGCATTGAAAGTTCTTACTAATGCTGAAGGAGCAGTTAAACATCGGCGAATTGAAATGCGACAGCCAACGAACGAAACGCCCAGTATTAATGCTCGTGAAGAGAAAGACTGATTTGCTCTGCAAAACTGAATCGAATAATTTTATAAACAGATGTGGCAATTAGCCCGAACGAAATTGCCCAATGATAAGCAGCGAATGAAAATCCATCGCTAGGAGCATATCGTGGTTTCTGCATTCTCATTACAAGCTCTGCTTTTGTGAGAGCAACTATTATAGATTGTCGCCTGCAAAGAAAGCATGGAAGGCAGAAAACCTTTTTCTTTTACTCCTATAAAAATGATGATTGGTGATACGTTGAATAGGATTGGAATGGTCAGTGTCCATCGACGAACTTGATGCTGCAAAGAACATGGAATAAGCCGACTGAAAAGTTGCTGATGCTACATTGCTACTGGTCTATTATTTGATGAGCTGGTGCTTCACTCTCGAAAGCTTACAATTTAGTATTAAAAATTTCTGACTATTATGAGAGATTATATGAAGCAGTCTTCTCAATGTGCATATTCCGTCTCTTGCTCTTGCTTCAAAATAAGTCCCTCCTCCGTCTATAAATTGAGCTGTGATCCTTGGTCCCACCCAGTGCTCCATATTAGTTGTTCTTTTGAGATGAAATACCCTTTGCAGATTCAAAAATGTGTGAAATTCTGTTTTTCTGTTACATCTGCAGGATATCTCAGAATACTTCTGTCGGAACGAGTGAAGAAAACAACGGGTCCAGTGGACTAACGATTCAGATGATTTGGACAACATTCCCTAGAACAATGGTGTGCGAATGCGTGTAGTGATATCCATAGTTCTAGTTAAGTGAGCATGAACACCCTGGAAGATCCTTCCATTGGTAGCCTTCAAATCGTTATCAACTGCTAGCAACATGCCGTATTTTTTCTCGGCACTTGACCTCAAATCAATCTGTGTACATCTGCATTTAACTCCTCGCCAGTACTTGCGTTAAGTTTTAAAAAAGGGTGGTTTCCTAGAAATGTGTTCAAGTATCCAAGATAAGAAGTGCTGAATCAAAGTAAGCTAATGTGTTGCCACTATTCAAAGGATAAAGCATCGTGTGTTCGTTGTGTGGAGTGCAATAATTTCATGTGGACATTGAATCACATTAGTGATACTATCCTTTAAAACATTTGCTTTGTTGTGAAAAGGTTGAAAACAGGGTTATTTATCGGGGTCTGAGGTGCGACATGAGGTGCATAGGGACATTAGGCCAGAGGTAGCTATTGGAATGATGAGTTGCCCAAGTCTCAAGTACGCTTACCGTATTTCTCAAGCCTGTTGGCAGTGACTGGCTAATTCGAGCCGCAAATTGCCAAAAATGAGGACCATTGTGACGTTAACAAATGCAAGCGACTTCTTGAATTTTATTTGCATAACGATAAGGGTGAAGAAATCGTCAGCATTAGAAACAAGAAACAACAAAGACATATAAGTGAAAATAAATCCGCAACGCTGGTGTTGGCCAAGAAATTTAAAGGCAAGATTTTGCACACCGTTTATAAAAACTTGCAGACGGAAAGAAGAATGAATAGCAAATTTCCCCAATTGAGTGATAATGAACCACGCGAAGTGTCGCGAAACTATGAAAGTTTAGGTGCACCATTTAAAAAATGAGAATTGATTCAGTAGAATCGTTTCTGAAGGAAGTGATTGTTAAATTTAATCACTGGAAATTAAGGTGCTGAACAAGGAAGCGATATTCTAGGACGAAGCGGGACGACTGCCTTCTCAGTGCGGAGGAAGAGAAGGTGAAAGCAAGCGACGTGCTCTCACTGCACTTCAAAATATTTACGACGAACATAAATGCAATGAATCAATCACAAACTATGACAAATAAAGGCATAAAAATGGACAGCATAATTCGTACAATCTAGCAGCACCACCTAAGCAATCGGTTTACCTATTTATCCAGACAATCGCAGGAGTTTTCGAATGAGATTTGGTCGCGAAGTCGCGGGTTTGCCGTGACACGTTCTGGGCATGAAGCATGCAGAGGCTTTCACTTCCTCGTAGTAGGTTAGATAAGTAGGCATTTGGTTTGGGCCATACAGCAGATGTTGATGAAAAATGCATGAAAATTCGAAGGATTCGAAGGAAAATTTCGAAAGCGTACAAAACATATAAATACCTCGCAACATTTATAGGCCCATTGAAAATTGCAAAAGTATGAGACATAGCACTTTGATGCTTGTAGCTGTCTTCCAGCTCATTAGAAAATATTCGAAGATGATTCTGCAGGGAATGAATATCAAGCCAAAGACCGGGGAAGCGAACAATGGAAGGATGGCAGAAAGGATTACATCCGGTTATTACTCAAAACAATATTCAGCACTGGTTGCTGTTGCTTGCAGAAGTTTTACTTGCAACTGTCTGCTTCTAATGCAACCTTGTAGCAAATGTCCAACAATTACCCTTATTCCCTACTGCTACTTCTATCGCTACTATTATTGCGGCTGTAGAACTGCAAGTGTGCTGCAATAGTGCACAGGGCGTACAATTAGAATCGGGCCCTTCTAGGGCAAAGAGACAACATCCTTATCAGCTATGAAGTCGATTCAGAGAACAGTGCATGGAATGAACTTCTGAAGTCGTCCATGAGTGCTTCAAACGCTGCAACTATGAACATATATGTATAGAATAGTTACCATTTTCAAGACTAGAACAAAGAAAGTCCTCAATTTTGTTAACTGCTAAATCCATTGATCGTGCTATGAGATTCCTTACTCATAGATATGAGGGTCGAAGGGGAGCGGGATGGTTGCATCGATCGAGAAACCGACGTTGCTTATGAGATCAACACGCCTACTAAGATGCGCTGTCCGGATGCGAAGCGCCTAGAGCGAGAACGTATAGTGTGCTGCACCCGAAGCTTTCTTAGCAGTGGCAAAGCAATGGAATTGCCATTCAGGCTCAGTATTAATTATACATTTAAATCTCTAATAATACCTTTCGCACATATAAGTATCAGTAGAGGATATCTATACTCGAATTTGATATTAAAAAATTTGTATTTTCTTTAGATAATTGCACCAGTCATGTCGTCAATTAGGTTGCATGCGGCGTAAAAGCCTGTAAACATCGAGCACCTCAAATTATTTGAATAGAACCTTTTTTCGGCTTGCAAGTTTAATCACAAATCACTGATGTAATCGATTAGAAAAGTGGTGAGAGCCGCACTCGATCATAGCTTCTAATTGCCTATTGCGATACCACATTTGCTGAAACGGTTTTCAACAACTCAATAAAAGGTTGTCTCACCGTTCCGCCGAACTGCATTGAATAGACTCCTAGCAGCTCAAAAAGGAATCAAAGCCATCGCAGCTCTAGAACCGCGCTTATCAATAAAATGGAAATAAATTTTTTTCAGTCAATTTGATTTTGAAAATTTCCTCCAACGTAGAACTTAAAAAAATTTTTTTGCATTAGTGAAGCGACTTGATGAAGAGAATGTATGGGAAACATCAAGCGATTAGTGGTGGTTATTCGTGGATTTGAGAGAAAAATCACTTGCTTATTACAGATTTGAGAGACAAGGATCATCATAATGCGCTACGAAATAATAGTCTTTTGACTTAATTTACGCATTTTTACGCGAATTACGATATGGTTGCCATTTGCACTGTTGATACTTTCTCAACCTATGTACTCGCATGCGTTTCAGAATGAGTATTTTCAGGCAAATCTGGAAATTAAGAACAATCAAGTTGAAACTGTTCAACCGAATCAAGAAATTGAAACAAGTTGTAATATCAGGCAATCTTTGAGAATTCTGGCCTTTCCCCAGTGTCCTCACGGCGAAACACTCAAAGTAGCGGTCACAATTCCTCAGTAAAATTCGTTACGTGCACTGTATAGTAGAGGCAGTTCGGAAACTATTAGTCCTTTGTCATGGCAGCTGAAGAAGCCAATTTGTTCAACTTTTTATGCCGCCCGCGCAGATACTTGAAGGAACGAAAGCTTATTTCAATTATTGCTTCCACTTAATGAAGTATGTAACAGCGGCATCATGGCAATTTTCATTCTTGAAGAGACAACTGCAAACTTAGTCCACAATGCATAGAAGGTGTTGATCATAATGTGAATTGGCCCAATAGGTTCTGTTGAAATTTTCAACGCTCACATTTGCAAGCGAACGGGAAACCGGTCCATGAAGGTGATTCGACTTTCGCCGTTCGTAATCTTTTCGGTGTGTAGGCTGTTTTGACTTTAGAATTGTACAAAAACTGATTATAAATTGAAGCATTCGTTGTATGAGCACGATTTTTTCGTTACTGCAATGCACAAAGAAATGTTCTTTGATTTCATAATTGCAGTAGGCGATCGTCGCGATGGTAACATCGGAAGGGAACATTTCCTAAGTCATATCATTTTTCGTCTTTCAAATTCACCCCTTGATCAGGCTTTTAGCGACAGAGCACGAGGCCGCAATGGTGCTCCAAAGTTGCACTGAAGTATGGGAACTACTTTTTCGTCTTTGTTCGGCGTTAACAATGTTTCGAGCAAACCATAAAGGCCAGTTTCATCAACGAAGAGCCATCTAGAGCATTGATCAATGTTGCACAAAGGGCGCTTCTTAGCTGGGACCTTGTTGACCAGGAGAGTGTTGCCACAGTGTGATCAGTTTACCTTTGATCAGTAGAGCCATATTTCATATGGGTTTTATTCCAAAAAACAACAGCGAATCGATGGCTAACTGAGAACAATGATATGAGAGCAGCTAAAATTAAATGGAAAACATCGCATCCGTAATTGAAAGACGACGCTGTGGAATCATAGCGGAGCAGAAGATGTGGACCATCAATGCGAAGACTTGATAAACAGAGACCTTGGAAGCAAAAAATAGCGGGAAGTGTAGAATGGAGAAAGCATGGTTCATTTGGTTTAGGGACTTGGCTGTGACGAAAATTACGATCTTGGTTCCCGCAAGTAAATCTAACGAACACATGAAGACAGATCAAGATATGGACCAGGTAACAGACCACTTCGGATATAAATCACCTGCAACAGGTGCAGTGTGATAAAGCAGTTAAAAAAAGAATGGATAAATACGGGATGAAGGTGCGATAGAGAGCTACATGTGAAAATGAAGTTTGAAATCCATGCGGAAGATGAAATCGAGGAAGGGAAAAGAAAAAAAGAATAGGTAGGAGGCCTTGGACTTTATCAGTGAATGGTTAACGTTTAAAAGAATAAACTCTCATACTCTCAAAATCACTTTAGCACGCCTTCCGTACTTTGGCAATTACATAGCTAACAACAAATTAGACAGCAAATATGACAATTAACGGACCCACTATTTCGAAAATTGAAACTAACGACTATAGTGAAAAAAAAAGTCAAGAACAATCATAAGATCATCTAACACTATCAGAAAGTTAGCCACAGTCACCAACGATCTGACCTTATCACTGATTACGCCGTCAGTAGATGTAGGTATAAACTTGACAGGCCAAATTCAATGGAATCTGCGAGATCGGCAGAATCATTACAGAATAAAATAGTAAAGGAAATGTTGTATGTAAGTGGGTCGCATGGGGCGAATAATGGCCACATATCGTTTGAGATCACTGATGCCGCCAATGTTCACGATAAGTTGCCTCTCCGACATTTTTACTGAATGCAGAACATATTTGTCATGTTTGAGAACGTTTTCTCAGCAAGAATCTGAATCCACGGGGATCGCAAGCACCCTCGAGACACTATTGTTCTTTGAGTTTCAATCTGAACTATCCGCTCCAAAACGACGGATACTGCCACTGAATTTAGATCTACAAGCATACTGGCAAGGAAAACTCACCAAAAGAAAGTCGAAAGATGGCTCGGTGCATCATTCGATGAAGGTGAGGTACTAAATATTTTGATAGTAGAATATGACATAAAAACGCGAAAAACGATGATCACCCACAAAAAAGAGTTTGGTCTCATGTGACCACTCTATTGAGGAGGCCTTACTCACAAAAAAAACGTAGTCTCGTCGATAAGACCGATTGTTTTCATGCAAGCATGGGCTGTCGTATTGTTTATGCGACAAATAAGAGGAGGTAAGATGAAATTGTAGTACTTAACATTCGTTGTTTCTATTGGAAGTGACATCAAATAGCATCAACGTATGTCTACTTTTCTGCCGTCATAAAGTTATAGGCTTCAATGGTATGCAGTATTAGCAGCGAGCCATCTTTCTTTGATAAATTCTCAACAAGATCTGCTAGCAAGGCAAGAGGAGGCATCAGAAAGTATAAATAAGTGAATGGAAAGAAAAGAATAGAGCTTTCAGCCAACAATGAACGATGCAAATAGAGAAAAGCCAATTAAAGAAACTGTACATCTAGAGGTGTGAAGATTTAGTGTTTTGAATGGGACCCTGCCACATGAAATGAAGAATCATACCTCTGCGGAGGCGAGGGAGATCTTCTCCTTGCGAAGGCTCCCACGAAGGGATTTGAGTTCTCAGAGTTCTCCGCGGCGAGCGGGGAGCTCCAGAGATCGGGAGTTTTGCGGAAGCGGAAGGCCGGAAAACGTCAGGTTCTGTTACAAGAGTTTTCACATCATTCATGCTGTTGGGCTCTGTCGTTTCTTTTGTGGGAAACTGCAATAGGAATAATTTTCGAAGACGTGCAGTCTTAACATATCTTTGGGAACTCTTCTGAAATAGAAATTGTGGCTGAAGCTCACGACGCATATTTTTACCAAACGCAGTTGCACGCTTCGTAAAATGCATGTGGTAGCAAAATTTCAGTAAATGCTTACAAGGACGGGGCATTCGGTTCATGGCTACTGAGAAAAGACTGTGATAATGCTATATTTTGTTGAAATAAGGAAGTATAGTGAAGGACAAACTGATGCAAAACTGATGGGAAATGAGATGAGTAGCACTGTGCTTTTTTGACATGTATATGTGAGTCATATTTTGATATATTGATCATATTTTCTTTATAAAGCTTTCAAAAATATATGTGTTACCTAGTGAAGTTGTTAAGATTAGTGTGCTTTATTTCCGACAGGCTATTTTCTTATTTAATACTCTTTTTTAATGACTGCATATTCCATTTAAGAATTTTAGTGCGCGAATGATGATGATGATGGTGTGAGCATAAGCCCATAACCATAACGACTTTATGTGGAAATGAGTTTGTTTAATCTCTGCAGTGAACTGCTGAGAATAGTTACGAAATTGAGTGTGGACGGAATAGCAAGCTCTTAAGGTGGCAGCTCGATATGTTGCATCACAATTCGTTGTGTTATCCGTGTCTCCTTTCAGTACCCGGGTTTCTGAGAATCAAATTTCTTTTTTCATTTTTTTTCAGCAATCAAATTTCAACACCTGTTTCGAACACGCATTTGCTGTTTAAGTAGGCCATGTTGCAGAGAGATGGAATCCCCAAGTAAGGAATATTAACAGTCACCAGTGCCCGTCGCATCGACCGCTCCACTCTCGTCATTCCTAGAGCCGACAGGATTGATAAGGAAAGAGAAAAGTCTGAGAAGTGTGGTGTGGGAGTTCTTCGTGGTAGAAGCCAACAAAGGCGAAAAAGGGTCTGGTGCAGTATTTGTGCACGAATGCTACCTTTCAACTCCTCATTGACCCATGTCATGATAGGCTATTTGAAAGCATCACTTATTACTCCTTCTACAGCATTTCCTCGAGCGAAGGCAATCAGAGCATTTCAAGCCGCAGATTGTGACATTGGACTGTATCGATGACCGCTCCTCATCTTCAGAATCTTTTGACCCTGGTAAATAAAATTGTGTTCTCTTCAGTAATGCCTACACACGCGCTGAAAAACTTATCAAAGTTTCTTGCGGCACTTTAGATGGCAAAATATAATACGATATGGCTTTCCAGGTTTTGGAGGAAGCAAAGTATAGCGTGATGATCAAGCATTATTTCTGTTGTTGTTTTTTGTTCTCTACTCTCGAAATCGGTACTACGTTGCATATCTATTATTTATTTATTTATTGTATTGTCCCGAGGTGGGAAAACATACAAAATTATGTGAGCATGAGTAAGCAAAACATTCGCAAAGCTACAATTTTGGCGAACATTTAATACGTAAGAGCAGCAATAGTGTGTAAGTTGAAACGACTCAGCCGCAACTTAAAAGCTGAAGAAACGGATGCGCTAGCAATAATGGCGGCAGGCAGGTTCTAAACTCATGCAACGAACTATGCAAAACATTGCTTGTGCCGCAACATCTTTTTACAAGCTAAAACTGATTTTTGCTTCGACTACGGCACATTTTAGCTTTATTACGGTGGAGTATTGCGCGCATACGTGCGCGTATGTGTGTCTTCACTTGTTTTTGGCTAGAATATGAAAGTCTTCGAAGTTGGGGTTAGGAAACTAAGAGGGCATAATACACATAAGGAGACGACTATTCAACCGATTGTTGAGCTTGCGAAGAAATAAATTCGTATTTTAAAGAGCATAAAAGTTCTTCTGCGAGAAGTACTTTGCAACGGTTCAATGCGTAAAAAATCTTTTACCGAAGTTCTGTACAACTTTTTAATAGACCGGTTGTGTTAAGGAGAGAATCTGCAAGAGAGTATGCCTTCTCAGCGATCCCTTCATCCCTTAGGACTTTCTACTTATTTCAGAAACGTTTTTGTTGGCGCTGTGGCTCAGCCACATGTAACCTCTCCTAAAATCACTGGCAAGATGCTTTTAAAGCGTCTTCATCAGTTTCTTATTTCAGAATGACGTTCTTGAGCGGCTGCCATTTATGTGCATAAGAAGTGTTCAGAATTGTAACCTCTGAGCTCTAGGGTCTTAACTGTTGTTTTTACTCTTCCCATTAGAAGTCTGTAAGGTTGTTATTATTCAAAGTTGTGAATAAAGTGAACCTATGAACTCGCCTAAAACAGTACTAGTAAATACGAAAAATTATGATCAAAGGAGCTAAGAATTCATATCTTCCAATATAATGACTGCCATTAGTTATATGGTTCAACATGGCAGTCGCTGACTTGAGGGAAAATTGCACCGATGTTCGCACGACGCAAGCTAATTTTCATAAATATTGACGCGAAAAATGTGCATTGTTTCAATTTAGAATATTTAAGATTTCCATATCATTTGCAACACTGAAAAATGTTTAGAGTAACTAAAATGTTGCAGCACCAAAAAATTACTTATTATTATGATCTCGTTCACTCTCAATGTAAAATTCCTAGCTGCTTTTTATCATTTTGTTTATTTTGCAATACTCGTGTCTTCACAGTGCATTTGTTGGAATTTAAAGCTAAATACCACTTTCTGCGATGCGGTTTTTAGGAAAATGGAAGAGACTACCTGCAATAACCTCGTCTTCTAGTAATGCATTAAGCATATTCCCCATCCAACCAAACTTCAGAAGGCATCTCAAAATTCGCATTAGTGCATTGCAAAAGTTGTCGAAGCCAAAAAATTACACTCGTAGCGGGTGGGAAATTTTTACGATGAACTAATAACGATCGAGCTGTGAAGGACTGGGTGGGAAGTGACGATCTTTCAAAATACCGTTTAGTGTAACGCTTCTCTGCCAAAAATGTGTAACGGTGTTATTTAATAAGCATCTGAGCATTCTATGAGAGAAAGGAGGGAAGGGTGACAAGAGTGGTGGAATGAATATTGCGGCTGTGACAACGGGAGCAAAATTTTTATTCTCCTTTCCAGCGTTCTCAGACTCGGAAAATCTCAGTTGTGAAGTATAGCGCCAGTGGTTAATCATTTGCTTAAAACGGTGCCAGGTATCTGAAAAGCCCACTTCCAAAGTAAGGATTCTTGACGCATGTGATATAATGGCGCCTATGACGAAGCATAAGTTAGGGATCATATCGAAGAGGTCCTTTGGTAAGTGTTGGTGGAATAGCGACGTTGGTAAATAAACAACCATCGAGAGCATCCGAATGGCGATAAAATCGGCATAGGTCTTCCTGTAAGAACATATGCAATTCTTGGGGATTCATTTTATGATATAAATATCCTGAACAACAATGAAAGAAATGGAGGAACGGCATGGATTTCGAGGGAATAATGGCTGATGGGAAATTTTGGCTTTCTCTGGATTGGATCATTGTTATTTTCTTGCTGCATTTTGCAATCCATCCTCCTACTAGAGAATGCAAAACCTTTTGTCCTCTGATGTATAAGAGAGCTGTGGATGAACAGCAGTAACGAGAAGCAGCTAGCTTTGGACCTCATGCGGTTGTAGAGTAGGTTACGTTCCCTCTACTGGTGAAAAAGGTCACTTAGAGGTTGTGGCGCTCTTTCCCGATGAACCGTCTCGGTGCAGACCAAAAGAGATTCGCTCTCGTGTTGCTCTCTTACGGGAAAAGAAGAAAAATTCACCATTAAGATTGAGACAGTTATTCTTTTTGTAAGGAAGAAGTCCTGGTCGAGGGAGTTTTTGTTTGAATCAATGATGTGATTGTGCCGAAATTTCCGGCGTAAAATAGCACAATACTGTACTTATATTGGTTTCTAAAAGCTGAGTACACTGCACTTGAATGGTACCTAGAATTTCGGACTTGGCGGAATACTATGTCGAACATTTTTCTCAGTAAAAACCATACTTAGCCAAACTCAGGAGCTTCCTATTTTGTGTTTGCCGTGCCTTAAGTGCCCTTGATATGCATAAACGAGACAATACAGACTAATTTATTAACCTAAGAAATTACTTTGTTAACCGGTTCTATAAAGAAAGGCATCTTTTTTCTGCATTTAATCCTGCGACTGAACAGTACGCCTTGGTTAGCCACAGGGTATTTTGATGGAGCTACAGCATTTTTCACTATTGTCGAGGTCCTCTTGGCTCTGAGTTTCTGAAGACAGCTGTGAAGTGCGTTCAAGAGTGCACGGCGATATGGAGACAACGCAAGAAACGTGGTAACGATCATTAACGCCGAACGAAACTGCAAATAGCAACAGTTAATGTCGTGTAGCCGCTCAACAAACTGAATAAAGAAGGATGTCGTTAAGTATGAAAAAGTAATTTCCACACTTTATTTACATTTGAGGAGGCTTCGTCATTTTGTGGCAACTCAATTCATTCTGCAAAAAAAAAATTGTTTAGAAATGAACAGCTATAACTGCACTCACGTCAATAATATCATGCGCACCATCCAGACATCGCTGTTGTCAAGACTTTTCAATCCACTATGAGATTTTTGTTTGTTGCACAACAATAGTGAACAAGACATTTTCGTTTTCTAGTGTTTTACGACGGTGTCTATAATTGTTTTCAGTGAAAATAGGAGCCGAAAGCATATAAAATGCGGTGGCTTTTTAAGTGAATATTGGTACTGAAGTATTGAAATAAGATGAAGCAAAATACCTGTTCAATGAAGATGATGAACCTGTTAATCGCTCGTAATGGTGGTACAAAGTCACTCCAATTATTCACCAATGGTTTTACAATGTACAAAAATATCGCAGTCACTGAAAACAGTTGTCGGCATTGGAAAAGTTTGCGGAATTGTATTCGTTGATGATGATCACTTTGAGATGTCGATTATGTGACGAATGCAAATTGATATGTTTGGAAAGGAGCTACGATGTTAGTCATAAAAGACTTAAAATGTCAGCTTGTTTGTACTGGATTTGTTTCGAAAGGTTTCTTGATTGCTTCGTTACTCAAATTTAAGGTCCCAAATGAGTGAATGTGAAAATCTCAGCAGGCTAAACAACGAGCAAAAGCACAACCAAATACAGCCGAATGAGAGAAAAAGGTAAAGTGGAAGAGCGTGACATTAGAACGATTATTAGAAGGACCTTTGTGCTAGTGAGGGAATTATTTGTATGGCCCTACCAACAATAAGAGCAATAAAAGATGATTCTACTTTGGGAATGGCAGATGAAATGAGCTGCTGATGATGTCTGTTTATGTCTTGTTTGTACTTTGCTGAGTGTACATTAAGAAGACTCTACCGTAGGAAACAATTATGAATGGATATGACGTCGTCTTTTGAAGATGACTTTGCACACAGACATTTGAGCACAGACGTTTCGGACTCACTAGCTCTATCCATAATAATGTGTCCAGCTTCATTAACGCAAATTTATCTTCATGGGGACATAGTTCAGATTCGAATATGAGACGATCTTAATCACAGATATTCGTCGTCACACTATCATCACACAGTTAGAAAAGAAACTTACGCATTTTTGGGATGTTCATAATCAGTACAGGTGTGCAGTATATAATGAAAGAAAGGAGAAATTGCCGCCTTCCAGCATAATGATTGGTACCGATTTTATGCTTCAACATTGTAATGGCGACCTTCAAAGGACAATTTCGTAAGTTTTGGTAAGCAAATAACGTCTCAGTCAGTGACAATTTCTTGTTCTTTTGCTCAAATTAAACTACATTGCCTCAACAACCTGATAGCAGACAAGCTGTTGAAAGCGATAGCAGAGCATAACCATTTAAAGGCTAAGGAAAAAAGATAAAGCTGGTTTTATCACTTTAGCATGAGTACTTTGAGCACTTTCCACGTTGCGCAAATATCTGTGACCAGTATGCTCGAAGTCAGGAGCTCTCGATTACTTCATGAAGGAGGCGACGGGAGGTGTGAGCGCGATTCATAACGAATCTCATGCTCAGACTCCATGAGTACCCCTATCAATTGATAGCAAACATGAGATTATGCAGCACATAGTTTAATTTCAAAAACTTTTAGTCCACAATGTTAAGTAGCCAACGGGAAATATTCCCTAAAACCAACCGCCAAAGTAAAAATGCACGATACGATCGCCAAGACATCATCTGCTGTCGACTGGATCTTTATTAGCGTGGATAAAACTTTTTGCGAGAAGCGCGTCCTGAATAATGTTGTTATCGAGGCGTCCACGGAGGAAAAGATTCGGCAAACGATAAAGTCGGCGAAAATTTTCCTGGAATAATTAATTTATCCACTCCTTGGCATTTGAGATGCAAGTATCAAGAGTGGCCGGGACTTTCAAGGTTATAGAAGAAAAAACTTTTATATGCATGACAGTGCAAACGTTATCAAATATAGGGTCCTGATTCCACCTGCCACTTGACGAGAATGATGCAAGTTTATTTGTTCTTAACTCCACGCGCAGTAAAGGTTCCGCACCCGTCAACAGCAGTACTTAGCATTTAGCAACACTGCAATCTCATTCCTCCTTTACTCACACTACTGGCCGCTTTCCAGCAACAGCCACCAATATGAGCCTGGTCATGTCATTATACCCATTAAACAGTCTGGTTTAGCATCGTCCACCATTCACCAGGTAAGCCATTCCACAATTAGAGTATGCGAAGGTTGTACCTCTGGTATACATGAAGCGCATTCGTATGAGCTTCCTCACATGAATTACATTCAATGAGGATAGGCACATTTTTTATGACTTAACGTTTATGAGAGCATCGACCGCCGACTCCTCCCTTCTCACACTTCATCTTTTGCTGCATCGAACGAGATGCGACGGATAGTTGCAATTCTACTTTGTCTTTTGCAATGTCTCGGCTCTCACATCGTCATCGAAAGCGCTGCTGCAACGACTGATCGATCCATTTTCCTCGGAAATACACATACATAACGTCCATCTTCAGTGCTTTTTGGAGAAAACTCCAAAAAAACGGCACCTGCTTGCAATGTTCTTGGTAAACTTTGTGTGCCAGTAGTCGGCTGGTGTTAGGAACTGCTTGCGGAACCGGCATAACTCAGTACTTTCGAAGCAATGATGTGCTGAGAAGAATATAGTAGGACGAATTTACAGTATGGCATAATCGGTTTATTCGGATAAGTAAGACTTGGGAGGCACCATAGAATGATCAGAGATTAATTTCGTGAATGATAACTCTTTTACGTTGTTGATCAAAAGCCTTTAAGAGATGTAATGAAATGTAAGGAAAGATCTCATCTAAAGATAAAAAGCATTCAATGCCCAAAAAGAACCTGCGCCACAGTCGTAAATGTGATCGAATCTGCAATGGGGAAATCTGGCACATTAAGTATTAATGGAAAAGTAGCAATTTGTCGAGGAACACTGCATATGTAAACTGCGCAGTGAGCTTCACGAGGAAGTTTTTATCGTGAAACAAGTAGAACTTTGATGGAAAGATATATCAAGGAGGCAAAAACTGATGATGACCGAGCAGTGAAATTCAGTACGACAATAATCCAGACGCTGGCGAGCGAAAGGCAAAATATCATGAACAATATTAAGGAAAGGGGAATGATGGATTACATAGCAAGCAGTCTACACATGCTTGCGCTCCATGGATAGGAAATAGGCCGTCTACCGCTGGATCACGACATATATGCTGCGCGTAGATGCAATATTTTGTGGAAATATACAAATCACGAGGAAAGCGGCTCTACATGAGAACGTCTAACCAGTTCTATTCGAGTAGACTGGAACGTGGCCAGAGGTCAAAATACAGCAACGGAATAAGGATGGTAGAGACCACTGAGCACACTCCGAAGAAGAAAACGATCAAATAGCGACGTTACAGATGACGTTTCGTGATAAAAGTGCATCTTTGCATTGGTCAAACGATCATTACCTGCCGTAATTGCACTTATGGAAGTGGGAAAATTTGTATCTGCAGTTACCTTTTCGCGAGGTGTCTCTGAAAAAACGTAGGACGCATATAGGCCAAACTGACTGCGACCATCATATAGAGCATTTCTATTTGCAGCTCACATGAGACCGCCAATTGCATGAATGGCTTCAGTCTTCCGGCGATAAAAGCATCACTGAAAATCGTTCGATGTTTTGATGGCCGAAGAAGTTTCATTTTCTCAACATGAATATCTGTTTTTGAGTACTAATCACGCTTTATGTCATAATTTATGTGCTGTACGTTCTTTATTTCATACTTTTTGCGTCATGCGCATTTATATGAATGCAGCACCTCAAACTTTGGGAAACGAATCACCACTGCCTCATGCAAAGAAATACAGTGTCGAGCCTAAGTGCAATAACAGTTTTCTTCATCTTTCCCACTGTTCCAATTCTGTTCGATGTCTCGTCTGAGAAGGGCTCTAATCCTGTGCTTAGCGCTGCCTCCTTCTTTCCGGGAAGGTGAAAAGAAGAGGGTTAAGCTCCCTCGGAAATGAGTGCTATAGCGATTGCACTAACGTAGGCGAATAAAATGTGCGACCGCGGAATGAATATTCGCTAAACAAATCCAAGTGATCCATTGCAACTTCAAAGCTTCACACATTCGTTGATTCGTTAATAACTTTACAAAGTGAGCCGTTTAGTTTTTCATGAGTTTAAAAGATTTTTATTCGAAATTGCATTGAATGGTCCTCCTCACCCCTCCTTCCTCTTCCTCCTTTCCCCACATCGCATGCCTTCTTCGCCTTTTTTCTCTCGTAATCAGTTGATTTTTGCACATGGTTGACGGTAAGAGGGCTACGATCGCCATTACTCGATGTGGCAATTAGTTTCCATGATGTTACACAAAGCGAAAAATGAACATGAGTGAATATACAAACGAAAGTAACCTACAATGGCCTTTGATGAAGGCATTCATATGCACTTTCTGCCACTTGGTATGCAGCTGTTCGGCTACAAAAAAAAAAATCATCGTTCCCATGGAATTGAACAAAGTGAAGTCGTGGCAGAAAATAATACTGAATTTCTGGATAATACTGTAGGTGCGAGCAATTTCCCAATTTAGTGGGTTAGTGCAAAAATTAATTCGAACGTCTATTATGAGCTCAAATTTGTAACAGTCATATAAGAAAGCTGAATAAGCTGGTGTGCAACTAACGCAGCTACAGCGCAGCCGTTCGCTTTCGTTATAGCCAGCAGCCTCCAAATAATAAGAAGCAGATCCCAAGGCAAGAGACATGTGCATGCGAATAGTGTGAACGTTCGGAAGTGATCCTTCGCCACATGCGTATACGACAGTACAACAATGAAAAGCAATAAAACAATTCGGATAGCGGCAAATAGAATTTGCGCAATAGTTTCCGCGGAAACTGAAAAAGAGGGAGCACATAAAAACAGCATAAGGGTATTTATGATGGTTTTTTATTGCTTGATTGTTAGTAGAATGGTGCACAAATGATTTCTAGTATAAGCAGATCCTGGGTGTTTGCATTGTTGTTTGACTGGCTATTGAATGAAACTATATTTGTTCAACGTCTGAGAATATACGATTAAAGCTTTTCGAGGAACATGTGCTTTGGAATCTGAAACATGACTAGCAATTTGACATCAGCAGGCATTTTTGATAGGAATTGCAAAGCAGTAGTTTCACTCGAGCTGGATAAAGGCGCTGTGCTAGTGGATACCTGAATGCTTAGCCAACTGGAAAGTTAAATGTCTATTTTGTCGGGGAGGTGCTCCAAAACTTGCTTCTCAGAACACCTTGGAAATGGAGCAGATGCCCCACGTAAACTCAATACTCCATGTAAACTAGTAAAGCTAAAGCACTGTTATTTTTCATTGGCTAATCTTGCGAAAGTTGCTTCAGAAAATTCACTTCCACAATATCTCTTTTCTCAAACTACATTTATTATTTCTTATCCCTTACGTCATTAGCATTTGTCTTTGACAGTGAATTTAAATATACATTTAAATTTCTTACTGTTAGTGAAGCAGTTGTTCGACATCGAAGAATTGAATGACGCCATCAAATGAACGAAATATCGAATACTGGTGCACCTTGGGGACTCGTATGTCCTACAAAGTTGGGTAGTGGAGTTTAATACGACAGTGGTATAGCAACTTGCCCCACTGAAAACCCCCCCGAAAAACTATGAATGAAAATGTATTCCTAGAATGGTCTCTATCTTCGTCCGTTCTCGATGGAAATAGTGCCTCTGTGAAAGTAACCGCTGCCTGATTAGAAAGTTCTGTGCTTTTTACGCCCTCCTTCCAGGGGCAGACGCTATCAATGCTCTTTTGATTGTCGGTTGCTGCTGGAAATATTGATTATTCCTGTTCAAAAAATACTGATGACTAATTCTTGGCGGCCCATTTACTGCACCTTTCAATTTCAAATTACAGTATATCTCGCTTTTCTTGCAGTTCATATAAATCGTTCCTTCCATTTTACAGAATTTTTCTCTTTCTGCTGTTTTAAAACAAGCCCCTCTTTCTGTTCAGGAAGTGAGTTATGGTCTCTTAGGACCCACAAATACTGCACGCTGTGATGTTCTCTTCGAATCGTGGAATAATTTTACTGGTCCTCATTTATATGGCGTTCCCACCTTAATGTTCTGAAAAGGACTACCTCTTCTAGGCGAAGAATAGAGAAAGATGTTGTCGTTCAGGTGTACTTGCGCTGCACTTCTAGATACTTTTGTTGCAGTGATGGAAGGAAGAGGCGACCTTCATTGTTTAGCATACAGAACAGTTTTGTTACTTTAAGCGACATCACGGTATCTGCGACTGCTCATAGTGGTGTTAAATTAACACAGGTAGTCATTCCAACTAAGTAGGCACAAACACCCAGCACGTTTTTGTATTCGTCCGTTCATCAGTAATGGAGCCACAATTTCCTGTAGCGTCCTCACTAAACAGTTGCGAACGGTTCAGTAGTAAGCAATGTGATCTACGCTTCAGCCTGGTTAAGCACTCTTTTCTTTCATTCGAAAGTTGAGATTGATCATGAAGTTCTCAAACAAAATGAGGTGATTCATGCACCACAACGAAACCTAGGATTCAGATTGCGGATTCCCGCTTCGGATCTTCGAAAAAGCGTGGCCTGCTTATACTGGCTCCGAAAACAGGAGGAGTTAATTCTTTTACCCCATTCTTACCAGTGCTAGGTGGAGGCGAAAAATCGACTCGAGAGACAACTAACGTCCTATGTTCGGCGGACTTCTTAGTGATTTTGCCGCTGGGGTCTCACTTTTCATATGGATCTCGTTCATTGAGGAGCAGAATAGGAACTCTTATATTGCATTCTCGATATATGCAACGAACGCGTTAGGCGATTAGAATATCGAAAAAAAACCCGAGTAGAAACTCTTTAGCTGTTCTCTTAATCCATTTTTCAGTATAACCTAGCTTATTCAGTTGATGATCTCGGTGATCCCCTTGGTAATCATAAAGTCGATAGTAATCTCACGAACGATGTGCAAATCAGGCATACTGTTATAGATGCCACCATACGCTTCAAAACAAATCAAAAATCTCTGTGCAGCTTTTGCCCCAGCATTAGAACTGACATGAATAGAAGTGGCATGTAGCGACCGATAATTGTACCAGTTTTAGTTGGTAAGCTTGCTTCTCTGAATGCCTCACATTTGGATCAGTCTACATTAGCTTCTGGAGGTTTGTCAATCCCACTGTAGACGTTTGAGCGCCAATTTCGAAACGGCGGAAAAGACGATCTAAATTTTATGAATAATTACAGAACGTTGCAGCAAAGAAGCATCCATCGTAGCGCGACTGTATTGAATTATTAGATCGGTTAGGCTTTGCAAGATGGAGTTAAGATCTCACTGTTGAAACGTTGCGCAAAATAGAGCATGTAATCTGCTTGAGCGAAGGGAAGACGTGCGGATAAATTTTCAACCGTTATTCGCTCTACTAAAGAAGCTTCCATCTCACTAGGTGAAAAGCTGCCCTCCTATTAGGATTACATCTTCTGCATGTAATTTAATGGGAACAGCAGTGGAAAATGCACTTCTTCAGCATATTTACTGAAAACCCAACAAACACAGAATAGAACGCTTTCCTGCTAAGGCAGTAGAGAAATTTCAATGCATCATATCAGTCAATGCGTCTTCTGAGACCCTTCTAAAATGAGAACCGCACACAGTGGGAGCTCATTCTACTGCAGGCAAAATATTCTTGGCAATTCCAGGGCAAGCGAACGGCAACTGCATGGATACGAATGTCGCTTGAGGGAAAAAAACGTCTATGCTTGAAATTTGCATTTTCCCTTATTCTGATGGGAAGTCACAAGGAAGCTGCAACTATTGAAGTTTCTGAGAAATGGCAGCTGAATTAGGAATGGAAGGGCAGATTTTGAGGTCACCTTCAAGTTCCGTGGAACAGGCTTGATAGTCCCGTTGGTAGGACTTCAGCACCATTTCAGCAAATGCTTCGATCGTGGTTTCGTATCCTCGGACGCTATGATCTCATATAAGTATTTCTTTCGCCATCGTGAAATCTAACCAAAAAAATCTACAAGCTCTTTAAATGCTCTTATGGTTGCCTAGAAGCGATCGTTATTTCGGTTTCTCTTTCTTTAAGGAGATCGCGATTCTACTCACGCCCTATTTGCAATCTTCTTCACTCACGAATTACTCAAACTTGAATTGCCTACTGGAACTATTATGCCCCAATTGCATCAACTAGGCAGCACTTTATTTCTAATGATGTGGGCGTGCAGAATTCTTGCTCGGATCAGAATGCAGCTTTCTCATCACTGGCACATATTAGACAAAATTCTTCCAGTTGAGTCAAAGAAGTTGCCTAAAAGTTATGTGTTACGAGCTGTTGCAAGTGTTATTGCTTCACAGTGTCCACATAACAAAAGTTACATGTTAGTATATGCGATCTGTGGCCGGGTTTTTGTTGCTCGAAAGCGAAAAGCACAGTTCTTCATTTGGTTGATTGCAAAAGATGCTCTTTGCAATGGCGGTTTTCGGAGAATATTGTTCTTAAGCAGTTTTGGTCGTTTGCTTCCCCCTTCATTTTTTAAGTGTGCTTGTGGCAATGCTCGGCTGATCGTTCTTTTGCTAACTTCGCAAATGGTGCTCGCGTCCTATGCTACCCTAGAGAAACATCGCTTTTTGATATTGATAGTTTCGTCTAGTCAACTGTAATTCCGTCGGTAAAAAGGCAAAGCCAACCTAAGTTACATAGCTTTACAGACCGATCTCGGCTACTCAGAGCAATATGGTTCGATATCGTCTTTTTCATCAACCAGGAATGTAGACGACACAACAGCGAACTCGACGGGGCAGGATTTTGTTGACGAATAGAGATAGAACATCCCCATATCTCAAGTAGCATTAGTTGAGAATCAAAGAAATATGGATGATATTTCATTTATGTGAGATTAAAATGTAAAGTAGTGAATGGTGGAAAGGCATGGAGGCCCTTTCGAGGAACTAGCTCGCTCCGGATATGTGTCGCATACATAGCGGATAAGCGTTACGAGCTAAAAATGAGTGCATATACCAGTAATGAATAAGCAATTTCAAACCATCTAATTAATACAGGCTTTGGCTTTTTATACATATACTTGATTTCCAAGAAATCCAATAAAAGCGCTCAAATTCTCATTGAATAGAAAACAAGAAAGCCCACACATTCTGCGATGAATGCTCGTCAAATTTGTGCCATTCTAATGAGCTAGCAAACATGAGAACGAGAGATTCACGTGCTGTACAATGTGATCTCTTAAGCGCATTGTTCAACATGAATCATGCTCTTGCAAGACTCCGGATGAAAGTCGTAAAAAAAAGTACAGAAAAATGCGCATGCCTTGGATCAACCACCGATTGCGTACTAACAATCTGTGCATTCGGAAATATCGAATTCGTCCTACTAAGGAAGACCTACTGGGTAAACCGTCCAAAAAAAAGAAACAAATGAAGACGCAGTTGAGAATAACTGGTGCGATATGCCCGTTTGGAATTCACCCACCACACTGGCCAATGCAGTTTCTTATTCGCGAATGATCAAAACGCCGAATGTTGCGCACAGTATTTGCTTTCTACGTTTTGTATATTCTACAAGTTTTGCAACTCAGTTATTTACTTCAGGATTGAATGAGCTTGAAGTGCACTGCCAACGTGTGCAAATGCCTTTGTATTTTTTGCAACCTTGGGTGCAAAGAAACGTATTTCCGGAAAACTGCCGGAAAAATAGAAGTCGGAAAATTTCTTAACTATAGCTTCAGCAATCGTCAAGCTGAATATATCAGGAAAGCGGAGAGACAGACGCATACAATATAAGTGCACGTTAACATGACGCTATCGTGATGAACTTTTGCTAATGAGAACATCTGAAGAGAAGAAAATGCTCAATATTCGAACTGAGAGATCACTGTTTTTTTTTATTCCTAATGGAGTGAATTGTTCAGGAGAAAACGAAGCCTCTATTTTGTTGTTCGCTTTCGACTTCTCAAAGACGGTTTTGTCAATGACAGCCGCTTCTTAATTTGTTGCGTTGCTCTAGGCAACGAACGATAATTTGTCTATACATGTTCATCCTTAATTGTCGTTGAAAGCATTTGAATTCATTCGTGATTTCATACAAAAAATGAAAACTTTACGAAAAAGCGAATATGAGGAATTCTCCAAAATTGCACAGGTCATATGAAAAAGTGTTAGGAAAATGGCTGTAGTCATGATGGCATTTATATATTTGCACAATTAAGGCCGCACATGTAGGTGCAAGCGGTCGAATAACACTGACAAAAGTCGATGCGCTTGCGACCACGAAGAATATCCCTTCAAACACCACCAACTAACATATCCGATTTTGCCCGCCGTGCAAATTAGAAAGCATGCCGGTAACAACCGATAACATTGAAGGGTTATGGCAATTCCTTGACCAATACCCAGCCGCCTATTATTCGTCCACTTTGGCTGCAGATCCCAAGTGACTCAAAAAGCAGATCGTTTGAGATAATCAAACCATCTCATCTTGAGCTGAAAGTTTGAGAAGTAAACAGCCAACGGCTTTACGTTTCGTTGTGATATGTACACTTAACAACCGTGTGAGAGGGATCAGAACACTGTTTTGAGATAGTTTACATGTAGATCTCCATTCCTGCCTTATGTTTTGCCGAATTCGATCCGATTCGATTGGATCCAATCCGATAAGATTCGATTCCATTCGAATCGATTCGGTTTGGTTCCGCTCTATTGCAGAGAACGATGGCATCCCGCTTGCGAACCGCCAACGCAGCTGCGCTCGCGCGCCACGCCGCGTACGCAACACTACCGTATTCTGCACTTTCTAAGCTAATACTAACGTGCATCATAGAAACTCCAAAACCTGTAACAGAAACATGCGATTTTTTTTCAACCGTTCAATTCAAGATGCCAAATAATGATGTGGAAAAATGGAGGAGTGCGTATGACTTACTGACACTCTGGTGAGTCAACAGAAGGACCCATATAACAATGCTCGCCCATTGAGTCGCTATTTTTGAAATGGATATAATGAGGTGATTTTATGTATGCATGATAGCTGCAAAAAAGTGAAATTTACCTTAATAATAACGATAAGACCAGTAGCAACAACAACAACGGAAAGAGTGACAAAAAAGCAATGACAACAATAATGGCGGTAGCAATAACAATGATATTAGTAGCAGCACCAACAACAGTGACACTAACAACAGAAACGGTTACGACAAACACGCGGCATTAATATGCATTGTAGAGTCGTCCGGCGGCGTCAACCAAGCAAGGAAATGCGTCGTCCTTGGTCATGGGACGGAAGAGGAACTCGGTGATGTAGGACTCGAAATTTGCTTACGACGTTCCTAGTGTCGTGTTGAACTTGCGCTTGGCTTGGCTTCTTAGCCACTCAATAAGTTTTGTGTGGGCGCAGAGGGGATCGCCGTTGTGCATAATCGTGTGGGCGAAACTTCTGCTGTGGTTTATCTGCAATAATGCTCTTAGTTTATATTAGTGCGGATATTACATGGATAATAGACTTGGGAACATTCCAAAGGTCGAGCTACACTTCTGACGAGAAAATCCAACGGCGCATTCGACGCTTTCAGCGGTATCATAAATGGATTAGTCTTGTGAAGGCTCAAAGATAAGCGTCAGGTAGTATACTCTGTTAAACTGCAAAAATCGTACTGTCTAAAGGACTATAGCAGCAATAATTTTACGGTGTGAGGGGTCGGTTGTACTGTAGTGCACATTTCTACTGCACAACGCACGTGCATAAAGAAGAGGCTTCGCCTATTCCTTGATGCCATTGCCATTTCCTACATGGAAGCCGTTTTTGATGTTTCCTCCAAACACTAATTCCTCATTGTAAGGACAGTTAAAACTTACCTTATGATGGGGACACCCAAGCGCTGACAATCCGTTATACGCGGCCCACGTGTCCGATATTATAATCGCGCTGGCCGGATCCATCGAGTGATCAACGCCTCGAGGGTCGCTCTCGTACTGTCCGGCACTTTGAAGATAACTGCATTGGCGGTCCCTCTTTCGACAGCTCCAAACACCCAAACTTCATGAAGCGCACCTTAGACGTGCAGGTACTAACGGAGGCATAAAATACAAACATCGACGAACTATACCACCAGTGGTGAACCTAAGTCGACAAGAAAATCAAGATTACTGTTGCGAGAGAGGTGGATATAAGGCATAAAGCTCCGCGATTGTACTTCCGTCTGAAGAACACCGATTCGTCCACCTCTACCACCATACCGGGACCACCGAGGGATAACTGCAAAAATGAAAACTTAGAGCATTCGACATGGGAAACGAAAGTGTTTGAACATGTGCACATTCGTTGCACGATGCTCGTCGTAGAACGCTATAGCAAGCAATAACAGCAAACACATGTGTTCATTGCAAAGGATACGAAACAGCGATGTACCTATATATTCGACGTCGACTCGATCGACTCGGCGTCGATTCGATCCATTCGGCGTCGACTCGATAGATTCGACGTCGA
>QEWY01002887.1:0-117498 GCA_006503575.1 Baylisascaris schroederi
AGAGCATCTTACTTGGATCTGGGTGTTTTATTCTCCTAAGCTTCTTTTGAATAAAAACTCATCGACGTCAATATATTTCTAGCTGTGCTCGAAGAATCTTACATGTGCAGTATTGTGGATATTCATTTCCGCTCCATCTTTGTACCACTTGATCGATGGTTCTGGATAGCCTTCCGCTTCACGCATTAGGATTAATTTATAGCCGAGCTTAAACGTTTGCAGAAAATTGGAGTGTCGCATAATCGTCGCCTTCTGAAAAGAGCTTTTCTTCAATTATGATAAGAAATACTATTGTTGCCTTTGCGAATAAANAAAGACATTTCACTTATTCAGTGGAAGCAAAAATGAAAAACCACACCGTTGAACATGAGACTTTATATAGACATGGGTACATTGGTGACAGTAACAATCAAAAATCTTTCCAAATATCTGTTTAAGATACGACGAAGGCTGATATAATATCATACAGAGACGGCATCACCTATTTGAATACACTTTCTGAATACAAACGGTTTTCAAATACCTACTTGAATGAGAAACGTAACGGACAATAATAAAACAAAATAACATATAATAAAGTCAGTTTCATTTAGTGCCTGTTCGATATCTACAATGAATTCCCATACTGTTATAATTTCAAACCGATTTCAATTTTGATTCTAAATTCTGCCTAATTCAATCAAGCTAAATTCGGGCAATTAATTCAATTCAATCAGTTCATGTAAGGACAAACTGAATATTCGAAATTTCAATAAACATTCAAAAAAAGCATCATAGAACGATATTCTTAAACAGTGAATCTCAGAACAGAATAGAAACGACGTACGGTGGCTCGTATCTCGAAATCAAGCATCCACCCATCCGTCGAAGTATGGTGGCTCGTATCTAGAAAGCAAGCAGCCACCACCCGTGCAACGATGAAACTGACTGTATTTCGTCGACGATCGCGATACAGTCTTGGGTAATCGATGAGGGTGTGCGCCAAAACAGACCGCGTTTCTATGCACACAATGCATGAATTGATCTAAAACCGATGAGTAATTGCAGAATGATCGCAGTGCTTCTATATTCAAATTTATCATTTTGATATACTCCAATATAAATAAAACAGTAGCTTCTGATCTCCCAGTCACTAACTGCTGATCTAACAAATAGCGATGAGTAGTTGTAGAATGATCGCGCTCCTTACCAACGAACCTAGATTTTCTATATTCAAATTTATCACTTTGATATACTCCAATATAAATAAAACAGTAGCTTCTGATCTCACAGTCACTAACTGCTCATCTAAAAAGTAGCGATGAGTAGTTGCAGAGTCATCGCGCTCCTTATCAACGAATCTAGATTTTCTACATTCAAACTGATCAATTTGATCTATTTGAGTATAAATTTCAAAAAAAGCTTCTGACCCCCCAATGACTAAGTGCTGATCTAAAAAGTATCGATGAGCAATTGTAGAATGATCACATATGAAATAAATTCATTAATGCTTTCAACTCTTTTTCTCCGACCCCCAACCAGAAATAATTCAACCGGCTTAAAACTCATCTAAGTTTTACGATATACTTGATTATCTTTTAACTGTATATCTATGAATTCGTTCCGAGTTCTTATGGATTAATTTCAATTTCACTAAGAAGAGTGTCTATGGCGTGGAGAAGATTTCGTAGTTTCAATTTCAATAATTCAAAAATTGAAGTCAAAAAGAAAACGTACGTATTCATAAATGGGTAAAAATATGGTGATTGCTATACTAAAACTCGAAAATGCACATTCGAAAAAATCTTTAAATTATAAATTGGAACTGGTGAAATTGTTGGCCTTTGAACCGGATCGAAGTAACGCACACCACGCCAACTTCCTTCGATGACCACTTCGGCTATTGTCCTCGCAAGCAAGATGTATTGAAATCGTTTCGCTGTGGGGGATTTGCGAAGCATCTGCTTTCATCCTCTTTACCTCTTTCCTCTATGGATCTCTCAAGCTCATTCATCTGCAAATCCGTGAAATAAGGGGAGATCTGTTCTGGCATGACTCCATCAAAAATAGGCATCTTTCACCAAAAAAATATGCCCATTACGCTGCTTTCTCAAATATAAAATAATGAAAAAAAGTTACTGCCCTTCCAAAAGAGTTTTACAATCAATCTCCCATTCCCTTCAAATTCATAATCTCCTCAAATCAATTCCCCTTGAAACTGGTTCCCATCGGAGATGGGAAATTGTGCAATTCCTTTACTGCTCCTCCCTCCGGCCTTACCCTCCACTTTCTGATCAGCTTTGAGGAGAATTCGACGGTGCGCGGCAGAAACATCGAAAAATGTGGAGAGGAAAATTGTTTGACGATTCGGTTTGTCATAAGCGGAGATTATAAAACAAGTGCGGCGAATCCAAAAATGGAATATGTAGTTGATGCTTTCTAGAGGCTGATATTAACGAATGCCGAAGTTGAATAGGTTTGATATTGTTGAAGAATATTTTCACCAGTCAATAAACGAGCTAAATCGAAAAAATACTGAAAAAACATACGTGAAATTCACTATGCATTCGTATTTCTCTTCTATCAAGCGTCCCTGGTTCGTATATTTCGTTGTTTCCGATTCGGCCGTGAACAGAGGAGCCATTTTGGAGCGTTTCGAAGCTGTCATGCATGCTCACCTTGCGATCTATCGTGTCTATAAATCGGGCTCTTTTTTCATGAGTTGAAGCCATTTAATTTCGATAAGAACGCAATAAAATGTGTCTTTAAATTTTGCCATTGTTAAGCACCAACCATCTGCAAATCGACGATTGAGTGTACTCGACGGCAATCCCTCAGCCATAAATAATTGAAGTAGCGGTAAAGGTGGACGATGATCTTCACTGCCATAGATAACTTCACTAAAATAATCATTCTTTTCTTGAGCTTCATCATTTGATATAATGCTGGTTCATGATTAGTTTCCTCGAATCTGTTTCCGGTATTTCCACCAACTTTCCCGCGGTGGGAATTCAAGTCCCACTATTAAATTGTTTTATGTTACTGTGAGAAGCGCTCACTGAGTTTACTATTCATTTCGGTGAGGTGTCGTCCTGACGCATATTTGGACTGAGAAAATACCGGCTCGCTCGCTCGAAAATACTGCATAAGTCCCGATCCGGAGCCAATAAGATCTTCGCAATCGGAACTATACCCAAGTACGATAGGTTCAGTCTTGCATCGCTCTGCTAGAACCAATTACACAACTTCAGTAATATCAATATGTCAGGTTTTTCGTAACGACGTTTTTGAACTCATCTTCAGCAAGTTCGATATAAGTCGTTAAGCAAATGAACAATAATATGCCTTCTTCGCTCAGAAAACAGAACAGACGCATGTAATGGAGAGGTGGCGTCGGAGGATTTGAATTTTCGATTATCCTCTCTATCGAACCATTCCGCATGCGTGGAACGGGTCGTTGAGTAGTGTTCGATGTAGCACTGCCCTGAGAGTTAAATTTACACAATTTGGTGTGCAACGAGAACAATTGAACACCACTAATCAGCACTGAGTGAATTTTCGGTAACTAGCCATGAAGTTGACATTTTTTGTGCATATTTCACTTTCATGAACAAAAGAGGATGCAAATACGCGACAGTTACAGGGGACAGCAAGGACCTCGATGCAATCTTTTACGTTCCATTGCAACAGTTAGTTGAGCTACGATTGCAAGCCGTATGTCTCTCCTTTCAACCTTTGCACGCTAATAATCGTTCGACATTCATGACATGAAAGAGTAAAAAATCAAGGCGTAAAAAGAGTAGCTTGATTGAGAACGATCCCCTCCCCCATTTGTGAGATCCTGGAAGATTGAAAATCGATTCGATAATACCCAGGCGCATTTGTCGTCTCAGCATTGGCCTCATATATTTTCGTTTTGTTCTTCAACTAAGACGTACTTATAATAAGATATTGGTGGTGATAAATTAATGTATGAAAAAAGCTAACATGTAACGAAGCCTAAAAATACGAGTATGAAAGACTTTTAAGATAATACAAACAGAGCAAAGGGGATGAAACATAAAACAAATAATTTCATAAAGCATAAGAATTCCCAATATTGCTTCCTAATGCAATCGTTGAGAGTATAAACTTGATAGGTATGTGTCATATATACAGTCATGATGCTAACATAAATTTTGAGTGGAGTCATTTTGTGGCGATTTCGATTTCGGCTGAACTAAAACATTCGTTGCGCCTTTTTGCGTATTTCTATCTATCAAGTTTATACTCTCAACGATTGCATTAGGAAGCAATATTGAGAATTTTTATGCTTCCGATGTTATCACCTATGATATATTACATTTTCTATTCTCAGCTCTGCAAATTGTTATCCGAACATAAAAGAAACGCAACGATGAGGTCATAAAACTCGAACAGTGAAAAAAAAATTATTGATAAATAAAAAATAAATAAATAAAGTTACCTGTTTGAGGTGGAAGATCGATAGCCACACGTAGCGACCAAAGACTCGTTACTGTATCAACCAGTATCGTTTCGTCGGAAATTGCTGGTCCTATTTTTTCTTTTTCAGATCTCTAAAAAACTGAATCGCTTAGTAAAGTATAAATACTGCAAAGAAAGGCGAGAATTTTCGCATACGGATAAAAATACGCGTTTAAAAAAGCAGAGAACACAAAACTAAGGACAGTATAAAACGAGTGGATAATACAATGGTAAAAAGCAGTTAAAGAAAAACAATAATATAGTAACCATAAACAGAGTGATAATAAAAAATATAAAACAAAAAATGAGTGAAAAGTTCTGAAAAATATTCGAAATGACGATAAATTTTTCAAAAAGATTGTAAAGTTAAGCATAAAGAACATACAATAAGGCAAATACAAACTGATTACAGCCACACATATATACTTCTCATCTTTTGGTCTATGTTTGATGAAATTGAAGTATATACACCAATGAGGTAACATTCCAGCACAAAATAAACCCGGTCAAAAAGCAAATACCAATACTTCCTAACAGACTGTCAAGTAACTCTAGTGGCAGATAAGGTTCATATTAGTGCAACCGCCACCCCATCCCCCTCTCCCAACCTATATATACTCATCTTAAAAGTAGGATAATTCATTGTTTATAAAAAAGGCTTACGTACACCAATGAGAAAAGGTATCACAATAAAGTATTACAATAAATGAACCTTAGAATAAAAGCACCAACACTCCACCAAATAAACCTCAATAAAAGTGACTATACCTAATAAACCAACACAACACACATGTCAGTAAGCGATAGATACCATCTGCATTCGTGCATACACTCCTCGTTTAGTGTTCACTCTTGCAATTCTTTAATACACTTAACCCTCCTTCAATTCAACGCTATCTCGTCGACATGAATCATCACGCTCGCGGAGGAGACATTTTCGCCTGACCTGCGTCTCTGACCATCTAACTTGCCATCTTTGTGTCCGACAATGCCTAACTACATATGCAAAATTTTTTCAAATATCATCCGTTATTTAATATGAGGTAACCACATATGTCCTCCATTTTATTCGAAAAACTCCCTGCCTTACCTATTTTATCACTCTTGCTTTTAAAGGAAATAAAATGTCTAATTATTGAGTATTTGCAATTTTGGCTCATTTAGCGAGAATGGGTGAAAAATTCCCTCAAATCTATTCAAATGTCAAAATTTAGATTATATCCGTTCCATCATTCCGTTCCAGACACGATCGTAACAAAAAACGAGTTAAGATATAACTTCCACATATAGCCAATGTAAATAAACACAGAATACGAAGAAAGCGGAAACAACTGGCTGACGCTGACACGAGCGGAGCAGTATGGATGGCTAACCGGCTCCATCGGAGAAAATCAAATGAAGCTCATAGCTGTGCTCCAAACATGTAGGCATATTTGTTTTGTTCTTATTTGTGTAGCGTTCAATAAAAATAAGGAAACTGTTATTAGGAAGCAATGGCGACGTAAAAAGCACTGCCACAACACTTTACCGTCACGGTGCATCGTCAGGCGAAAAACAATACATTAGGTGTCGAAAATGATATGTGAAGGGGATATGAAAGAAGGAGAGAGGAGGGAGACTTTTTCGATGCCATCGTTAGGGAGACAACCTCCACCACCATATTTTACTTTTCATTGTAGAGCGTTCCAATGAATTTACTTCGTATTTACTAACAGAATAAGAGGAGAACCAACGACGAGTGGTTCAATACGACTGCACCAAATATTCCCAAGGACTTGAATATGAATATTTCTTCAGTTGAATACTTCCATACTACAAGCGGTGATATGACAAAACGCGGATGGTCATAAAAATGTTAGTCCAGAGCAACTACCTGAGGCTATTCAAATCCGTAATGTATGACGCAATGCATTGTTCCTAAATCAGCACCTATAAACGCAACTCAAGTAGCGCAGCTTCAAGGAAATTAATGCCCATTAAACCAGGTTAATTCGGTGAAAGATTCCAATTGAACCATTCCTAACTATAAATTATGTGGTGCTCCGACGCTGGAAATTTCGCATTCGAACTTTTCTTAAGTTTTAAGTTAACTGCATTTTTGTTACGACACAAATAGTATCACTAAACTGTTATGACACAAATAAAACAAGAAGCAATAATAGAGTGAAGTGATAGTGGTCCGTTAATGGCGAAAAAGTATTCTTTGAATGATGGTCACGTCGTCGGAATCAATCTGCGGTAAAAACATATTCTCATGCGGAATGGTGTGGTATTCAACAGAGTTAATAAAGAAGCACTGTGCTCGATGAAAAGGGTGTTTATCACAGAATAGCCTCATTTATTTGCTTCCAAATTTAACATAGTCGTTAAATTGGCAATTAATAAATGAAAAAAAAAAACAAATTTGAATAGTAGAAATTTAACGGTAAAAAAACATGGATCTAACGGTAAAAAACACTCTTTATGAAGAAAGCGTCACAAGCTGAACGACGGTGTCTATATTTAAGAGNGTAACAACAAAATAGAATCTTAAAGAATCACTTACAACTTGCCAAAACGCATCGCCCACCAGAAATGAACGCAGTCGGACTATGCGACTGCAACCACTAACCTCGCCAGATTGCAATTTATTCTAGAACGTGGGCGTAAGCTTAAAGCTTAAGCCTAAGCTTTAAGCTTACGCCAAAGCCTATGCCTAGGCCTAAGCCTAATCCTAAGCCTAAGCCTAAGCCTAAGCCTTAAGCCTAAGCCTGAGCCCAAGCCTAAGCCGAAGCCCAAGCCTAAGCCTAAGTTTTCAGCCTAGGCCTAAGCTTTAAGCCTAAGCCTAAGCCCAAGCCTAGACCTAAACTTAAGCCTAAACCTAAGCCTAAGCTTTAAGCCTAAGCCTCAGCCTAAGGCTATGCCTAAGCCCAGGACTAAACCTAAGCCTAGGACTAAACCCAGCCCTAAACCTAAGCCTAAGCCTAAACCTAGGCCTAAGCCTAAGCCTAAGCCCGAACCTAAGCCTAAGCTTAAGCCTGAGCCTAAGCCCAAGCCCGAACCTAAGCCTAAGCCTAAGCTTCAAGCTTCATGCCTAAGCCTAAGCCTTTATTCGAAAATGTCATTACTTGTACTCTTCAATCTATCGACAAGTGCCCTTATTGCCATAACAACCTGGATTTACGAATAGCGATAAAAAACATAGAGTTAGAACACATCTCTCAACTGGTCGCCAGTAGGCCCAACTGTTGCAATTGCAACCATTTCTACCTAATATGAGGTTCGAATGTAAAATGTGATTGTCTGACGCGGTAACGATATCAAAACGAGTGCCAACCATTCTCGAGAAAGTGAACATCAAGAGGCGGTGACCTACGGTTTGCGTGTTCTCAGTGATTAATCAGTTCAATCTGAAAACGAATCAAAACAAAATCATTAAGTAATACTTGATGATATAACAATTATTTATGGTTTGTGGCTATAATCTGAGCGCATTTGTCTATGCTTAATGATCTAATACGTTGGAGCGATGCGCCTCTCTCATGCCATTTCGAGCGGATGTGGAACGCCGTGCCAAAGCCAATACTTGCAATGTTTTTTTCGTAATCTGCTGTTGGTGTGGCGTAAACCTAGGCCTAGATGACGCTTTCTGGGAAATTAGAGGAAAATAGTTGCTGCAGCTTTCCTGCTAGCCTCTGCTCAACAACCGCGATGTTCGGCAATGCGTAGACCGCCAGAAGATTCCTACCAAATTGCTGCATAGAACGCACCCACCCACCACCACATTATATTTCTTCATACCGGTAGCTTTCAGCAGCTTCTGCGTTTAATTTTCATGGTCACTTTGCCGCTAAATGCATTGCAAAACTGTTGCTTATTAGAAGCAATGAGGGCCGGGCCATTTTTGTCACTTATTATCGATCTCTTTCACTCTTCGCTAAGCCAACCGTCATGTTCGCCAAGAACTTTTTAGCAGTTCTCAATCTTTGCGGGGACTAAAACGATGAAAACGTCAACGCTGTTGCAGTTCTCAAGCGTTCAAAATTTGGGAGAAACGATTGCAAGATTTGATCGACGATGACGATTAGTGCAGTGAAAAAAGCAGAGATGATGCTCACCACTTCTTTAAACTAGTGCATTGCTATTCAAAGAACACACCTTCAAACAGACATTTCTCATTGTTTTCGCATCATTTCTTTTTTTGCAGTAATGTTTTCTCCTGAAATCTGTTGCGAAAGCGTTCAAAATTTGGGAGAAACGATTGCAAGATTTGATCGACGATGACGATTAGTGCAGTGAAAAAAGCAGAGATGATGCTCACCACTTCTTTAAACTAGTGCATTGCTATTCAAAGAACACACCTTCAAACAGACATTTCTCATTGTTTTCGCATCATTTCTTTTTTTGCAGTAATGTTTTCTCCTGAAATCTGTTGCGAACCTCACGAAAGTTGTTGAAGTTGTGCACTCAACCGAGCGTGCTGATCTTATCAGCGAACTGGATATAGGCACGATATCGACTCATTGTCGTTTGAAATACGTCTTTTATAATTGAACTGGATCAGTTGAGATTGCTTTCTCCTTGTAGTATTTGTGGGGTGAAATTATGGCTTCTGTTCACTTCGATAGACCGTCGAGAATAGAAACTGTAGATCGTCATTGTTATGGTCGTAGAGACTATTCTAAACAGCAATTGAATGAAGACCTTAACTTGCGCCAGCAAGCTGGCAAATTCAATTCGTATTGCAATTATGTTGCGAAAATGAAGATTCCCTAAATGCAAGCACTTTGCTTAATTCTCCTCGAACATAAATTTTTCTTACATCAGCCTCTCTTCGTCTTTCTCTCGCTCATATCCTACTTTTGAAATCTGTCTACAACATAGGCTTCTTCTTATCCCCCCCCCCCCTCTCCCTCTTCCTTCTTAGTTTACATATATTTGAAAACTGCCAACATCATAAGGCAAACAGCTCATAAATTGGGGAATGTGTCAATTTGCACGATGTTAATAAGACTGGTGTTGCTTACGCAAACTCATGAACCCGCTTAATATTGGCACAACACTAAATGACTAATTTGTCAATAAAAGCCGACTGCTTGCATTAATCAGGGGGAAAGGTGCCCGCTGTTCGCACATGAACGATATTACGAAATTTAGCGTATTGGAATTAGGCACTTTTTGAAATTCACATCTAAAGAGTCCCCTCCTCATCACATCCCACTAAATACACACGCAAATGTCACTGCACCTCTACACTCATGAAGGATCTAATAAATAAGATAAAGTTGCCTAGGAAGTCTTCCCAGAATATGTATATTTACACAAATCTTTTTACCTTCACTTTCGTGGCCCATTGATTGAACATCTCGTTTGTACAGACATACGCATAGTAGGAGTATACGCATACAAACATCATGTCTTCTTAGTCCACCATCGCAAAATGCAAAAATGCATAGAAATCAACACGATGATCTGCCACCCGACAAATGCTTTTATTTGAACGTGCCTTTAACTGACCATCTGGTTGCTTAGTGGCCTCAGGCGGCCAAATTATTCGCAACCAAGTTATACACCTTATTGCCATCAGAACTAAGTTTGCACTGCGCACCGACTTATGTGCAAATCTGTTTACATCCTTCATTGGAATGCACTCTTTTCATTGGCCATTCACGAGTTCGACCCATTATTGTTCGAATACAAAATACTTGAGCATTAAACCTAAGCCTTTGCTAATTCACCTCATTATTGATGAAAATGCCCACATATTCCTTTATTACAGGAATAACGTTTTTTTACCATTGAAGTGTTGATTACTTAGTGAGGATTTCTATGTTACCGAGATATTCGTACAATAAGATCTGTATGTGCAAAATGCATAGTAATTTCAGGTTCGCAATGCTCTTACTATTGAAAGAAGCAGAAAAAAATTTTGGGGACGCAAACTTTGCAATGCGGAGATTGTGAAGTGATCCCTGGAGGGTCAAAAATCAACTGCCACGTCGCGACACGCGAGAATAAGTTTTGTCTTAAACATGGCCAAGCAGTGGAAAATTGAGTGTGGCCAAGCAATCATAGAAAAACATTTGCTTTTAGGGATATATGAAATTTAGTAGGGAATTGTGCCCATCGGGTTTGCATTAACCGCATACGATGTAAATAACTCACGAAACTCAACAGCTCAACGTTTATAAAAAAAGTGAATGCGATATTGAATAGAACAATGTGCACAATATGCTCAAAAAAGTATCTATGAAAAGAATTTGGTGTTATTCATTGAAGCAACCAACGAGTTTATTCGTTTCAATCGGATACTCTTGCACTATTCGATGTTTCTTCGTGTCGTATACCTAAAACATCACAACACATCTTTGAGGCTATTTCAGTGAATATCAACCGCTCTGAAAATAAATGGCATACTGCTTTTATAATGCTATCAACTAATGCCCATTGCGAATACAACATCTGCTCAATGTTTGCAGAAATTTTATTAAAAAAGCTTCACTGAATCAAAATTCACCTCAATGACTTATTAGACGATAAGTAGGTTATATCATATCCTCAAGTTGTTCTCAACAGTTTCAAATGAGTCAAAAGATGCCGATTTGTTAAGGAGTTTTTTAGAACTCCGCCATTTAATTTTCAGCCTAATCATCGCATCAACTGATTACATTAACTTATCAGTCTATTCACCGATCGTGGTGATTTAGAGAAAAAACCGACCATGATATCATGATGGCTCCACCTGGTTCTAAATAAGCGCCCATTTCCATAACTCATTTCTCATCGGCTTTAACTCGATAGTCATTCATTGATCGCTATAAAGTTTACAAGTGCAAAGACACACAGTGCATCAGTTTTTGCGACACGTTCCTTCACTAATTGGGAGTTACGACTGCTATAACCTTTGTTGGGCCTACGGGCCCAGAAAATTTCTGCCATTATATTCTCTGCTGTGATCTAAATTGGCAACACACGTCATACCTGTTCAAATATTTACCTGAACGGTGTTAGAAGCAGTGTAGACAATAAGTAATGATTGTGTTTTGACAGTCATACCAATCATATCGCTTGGCAAATTGCGAAAATAATCCTCTTTTGATCCCTTGAATGTTGGTACATTCCAATAAGCATCATATATAACAAAGTCGTCATTCTGAAACACTAGAAAGCTTATGTGAGATCATAATGATGTGAAGGTGGTATTTATGCTGCTCTCGGGCAGTGACTTATGCGAGTATTTCGAATCAACTTTTGCTCAGGATTCTATCTCACTTATGTTTGAGTGCATCTCCGAACTTTACACATCGGAGTGACTTAATATCAGAAATGCATCTCCCTGGAGGCATTATTCTGGTGATCACCATTTTTTATTGTGGCTTATATTCATAGGGGCGAGGGCTTAAATTTCTGGTACCTCTAAAACGGTCGCAATGCAATGACAGGCCTATAAACTTCTGCAGTTCTGACAGAAGGTGCCTTAAGAGTTTAAATAAAGAGGAAGAAGACCACTAACTTTGGAGCTGTCACTAATGTGGCCCTTAAACTGCACATATTTTCATATGTCCCCAACCTTTACAGAAGCACGTGAATCCACATAAAATTCACTGAATAAGGGATTTTTTAGGCTCCAAAATTCGTTTAGGTGCCTATGGAGCATCTTATCACTGGTTATCAGGGATTATATTCTCTCGAGAATGCAACTACTTAACCGCTGGACCCTCTAATCCTCTAAACCTAATCACAGATCCTCTAATCATTCGCTAGCTGAGGCCATCTAGCTTTTTTATTAATTATACAAATGACAACTGAAGCAAATCAGCAAAACAATACCTTCATAAGGACCTGATTATCGTCGGACCATTGAAAGCCGATATGCGGAATAAAGTTGATATCCTTTGATAATTGCCGCGGACTTTTACGTGCGAGCTGAAATACTTGCTTTTTGAGTAAGCATTTCATTGAAGAACTATAGTACGAAAAAGCGTTACGAAAAAGAGAACCTGATGACCCTCATCGATGCCACCATCAATCAAGGGTGCTAAAAAGGGCAAATCTAAATGATTCCATGCATATCCTTAAATGCCGTATGTTTCGACTGCTAATGCTTTATTATCAGTAGGAAACTCTACTAATAGCAGCTCATTCAAGTCTAAATATAATTTGCTCCTAGTTTTTCTTTTTTCCTCACAACTGATTTACCGGATGCAAATCTACATGAAAGGGGAGTTCTTGTTCTGGAGGTTAGCATTAGTCGTTATAACAAATGCCTTTTGCAAAAATCTTCACCTTCCATCGGATTCTAGCAGCTTCAGGAAAAGGGAAATTTTTCGAAGCTATAAGGCTGCGGGATGGAGGTTTGGATATCGAATGGAACAAGGAGGTAGTTGCTTAGTTGGCTAATAAATGTACAATAACTTTCGTAAGCCTCACGTGGAAGTGCTTTCTGTCACGATTCCACCGAAAACGGTAGACGTTAGTTCGCTCTATTAGAACGGTCACTCCACTTCGTGCATTGGTATATGCCACCGAAACGGTTCGCGGTCCCTTGGGGAACATCTCGTTGATATAGAATGACGCCTTTTGTTGCAAGTTGTCATGCCTCCAAACCTCGTAAACTCGATCACGAAAGTGCTTTCTGTCACGATTCCACCGAAAACGGTAGACGTTAGTTCGCTCTATTAGAACGGTCACTCCACTTCGTGCATTGGTATATGCCACCGAAACGGTTCGCGGTCCCTTGGGGAACATCTCGTTGATATAGAATGACGCCTTTTGTTGCAAGTTGTCATGCCTCCAAACCTCGTAAACTCGATCACGAGAGAACAAGTAGGTACGTCCATTGTGCGCTGAAATAGGTGCATTCAAATCCGTGTAAGTGTTTGTGAAATGGGCTGCGTTTCAAGGCAGTGGATTAGATTGTCTCCTGAGAAACCTGCTTTCCTGCCATTATTAACTAAAGCAGCTTCTGCTCTGTACTAAATGCTGCTTATGCGGATTCCTTAACCTAGTATGTGGCTATGATTTTAAATGAAAACACTTTTAAACCTCTGGTGATCGCGTCAAATCTGCGAGGACAAGCAGAGATAGGTAAAGCCAGTAATGGAGTCGCTGTTGTATTCAAGAGTTTCCCATTATTACGCTTCGATATCTTCACGCCATTCTGTCCAAATGTTCGATTTCCTTCAAATAAAAGTAAAAATTAAATTCAGCGAACTGTGTAACTGATAGAAACTTCAAACCTCTCAACTATTATCATTTGAATGCCCTTCGTTCAACCTGCTAGTGAAGAGTCACTTAAATATTGTTTTTCAGAGTCTCCGAATTTCGTCACCTTGTAACAGCACAAAGATGAATGCAAATATGTGCAATTGCGAAATCCGTATATACTGTATATGTGATGGATGTGGCGAATTGCATGTTGCACAATAAAAGCAGCGTTGTTGCTGCATAATAAACGTCCTGGATGGGGGCGAGCTCTTTCACGCTGTTATTTGAGTGCACACCAATGCAGGAAATACTGCGATTCGGAGTTGCTTCAGGTAATCACAAATTGACAGGACATTACATAACTAGACAATTATGCTGATGTTAGTAACCATGGTGACAGGTAAAAGAGCTCAATAAGTTGGCTGCAGCCGTTCGGTGTCATTCAATAGCAAGCAAAGCCAAACGTCTTCAAATAAAACGGTGTCACGGATCATGCATTTGGCCCCCTGTCTGAGCGACGGTGCTAACACTTCAGGATTAATAAAGAAGTCAAAAACTGTAAACTGATGTCACACTGAAGTCAAAAAATCACCGCTGCTATAAATATCTTCGATAATTCAAGTAATATGAGATTTGAGCGAGAAAGATATTACTTAACAGAACAATTCTGTTATTTTTCGTTTAAACGGCTAACCTTTCCTCCTTTGCATTGGCAAGGGCATTTTTCCTTGAGTAGATTTCATTGCTATCGCATATTTTTCCGCCCTTGTTAGCCGCGGAATTATTTTCACCACATCTGAAGCCTTATTGACGTCGGCATTCCTTCGGCTACCGGCTAACTGTAAAACAAAGACATATTATTCGAATACTTCTGTTAACACTGTGCTGCAGTCATAATGGCGGCTAATTGCCATCCGTTCGACACCCTCGTTGCATCTCTCGTTTCTCCTTTTTCATCAAACCAACACCGTAATCGCTAAAATGTCTTCGTCTTCTTTCTCCTGTCGCACTATCTCCCCATGGCTTCTTCTCCCTCTCCTTCCAGGTACTTTTCCTTCTCCATATCACATTAATGTGCTTAAAAAACGGATATATGGTCGAAACTTCGAGACCATTCTCACTTTCGCCTGGAATCACACCAACCAAAATCATTAAGTATGAAGTTTTTGATCAGTTTCCATACTGTTCTATATCATCGAAAATACTCATAACCGTTAAAAATGCATATCAGATTCGCACATTTCAAAAAGTATTTTAAAGTGTGATCAATGCGCTCACAGAAGCCCATGCCATATTGCTTACGAGCACAATCAAAGAAGCACTAGCGTTTTATTGAAAATATTGTCCATTCATCAGCTGCAGATGGCAAAAGGGCAAGCGGAAAAACCTTACGAGCTCTTTTGTGATTCCGCACACGATCACAGCAAACTCGTTTTGGCTGCGCTCATTCGATCATTGGGAAAGGTAAACTGCCAAAAAAAAAAATACTGCCTCCACAGCTGAATCGAAACGACCGTTCTTATAAGTCATCGCACAATAGGTTCGCTTCTTTCCGATGGAAGCAGCTGTCAATTCATATAATCTGTTCTAAATAAGTGCAAATCATTGAAGATATTTAATCTTCGTTGGTCGGATAGGAAGTTAGCGTAGGTGCGAACCTGTTCTTTAACTCTCCAAATTGAGTGGTCCTCAAACATATATATGCGCATACGAACGCCTCAGCTCATCATCAGACAACACCATGCCTGCCTCATCTATAGGCCATCGTGAGAATAAATGCCATGTGTGATTTTGCACTTTCCTTGGAATATATGCATTGAAAAAACGAAGAAGAACTTATCAGCGGCGTCCCCAAGTGCGAATAATCGAAAACGCGTAAATACGGTCAAGAAAATACTGCAACGCCAAAAGAGCGCAAGACAACAGTTGCAAAAAACTCCACTCATAAGTCAATTGGCGTCGTGTTTTGCAGCTCTATTGCATGGCGCTGATTTATGCCCCATCATGTCGTCTTAAAACCCATCGTGCCTTGTTATTGCTTTAGCCAGTTTTTATGAAATCGCATCAAAGCAACACCAATGCGTACCTACTCCTTTATGTTTGTAATGCTGCCTAAGATCCCTGAACTCGCAATCACATCGCTGGACAACTTTCAGGTGCCATTTCCTCAGAGAATTATTTATCATAGTGTCAGCACTGTATCCGCATAGTGTACATTTCAAACTCATATAACAGAAACACCAAAATATCGCTCTCTCGTGCTGTGAGAGAAGAAAATGGTAACAATTTCTGCTCTATCGTTCGACCACCAAACTTTAGCGGTCGAACTTTACCGAACGGTGGGAACGTTGAAATTCCCAACTCAGAATTTGAATTTTTTCTCGGACCTACAATTTGAGGCCCATAGGGCGATGTGGTCTCCAATCAGAATAACAAACTCCTAACTTCTCTCGATGCTAAAACAATGTACGTTATTAAGCGATGGAAAGCCGTTATGCCTTTTACGGCTTTCATATGGGGCTGATCTGCCTCACAGAATTCGCACTTTGCAGATATAACAAACTCGAACTTCTGAGTGATGCTCGAATTTATAATATATTCTATTGTTGCGTAGTGCTGGACCGCTAGGGTGGAAACACTTGAACGATGAATGCTGCTGCCGAAAACTTTCGCCTATGTAATTCTGAAAATTTCACATCACTGTTTAGCGTTGCTTTCAATAACACTGCAATTTTTCATTGGTGAGGAGAGCGATAAAAGCAGAAGGTACATCGAGGAGAATGGACTCGAATCACGACTTTTCTCCACCCGAGCAAAGGCACTAATCCACTTTACTAGAGAGCCAAGCTTCGATTCTTTCCTTTGAACCTTTCATGCCAGCAACACAAAATTCACTGCCATTTAGCATATTTAGAGCAAATGTAATAGATCAAATATGGTGATGAAGTGCCCTATTCCATGTCGAAGTAATATAATCACAATTGATCTAAACGGATTTCCTATGTTCCATTTAATTGCCTTAGAAGGTATGGGCATCATATGCCTCCTGGCATGAAAGGTTTCGCAGGATAGAGAGGAAGTTTGAAGCAGAAGCAGAATGGATAAGCACCTTTGAATGAGTTGTTAAGCGTCCGAGTTGCAGTCAACACTGCCCTTCAACTTTCGCTTCTTTCTTCATATTAACGCTGTGTTTACGTTGATTTCAGCAACACCTAAAAGCGACTAAACCTTAAGGCCATTCTAATATAAGTGATGCAAATTCTTTTTCTTTTTTTCAAACGTTCTATCGATTGTTCAATCAAATCGTCTGAATAATGGCAGGATTCATGCAATTTTAATTGTTCAAGGTAAAAGTATGGTCTCACTGGAAACTTCTTGGTGAGGAAGCATTTTTTGAATGGAATAGATAAATTACTCCCTCGTCCCATCACATATCTAGTAGTGATTGTTTTCTGCAAATCATGCATCCTTCGAAGAAGAAAACGTGCGTCAGAACACCTTGCAAATCGGAGTAAACAATTATGTAAGAAACGTTTTTCGGACGTACCGCAATTCCTGTTGGGACCTCTCAGATCATCACAAAATCATGCAGTTAGGATTTTTTGATCTAAACAATTGTGAACTCGTTACGCTTCGACAAGATAAAAAGGCTTCCCTTCACTCTTTCATGAATTGCAAAAGGAATGCAACATGATGCATCATACGCATTTGTTTAAACAAGTAGAGAAGTTAAAGACGAGCAGCACGAGAAAGTGCGGGGCAGAATAAGAAAGAATGCGGCAGTAATCTATCACATAACATAAGGTAAACGAAACTAAAAATTTTGCAATGCTTAACTCAAACATTTCCAGACGTTCATCATGCTTGATCAATTCAGCTTCTTCCGGGCTATCAGCGACATGCAGTGGATCGTCGACGGTCTTGTCTCTTATAATCCAAAACCAACAAAACGCGCTTTACTTTTACACTTGCATTTCACCTTCTGCAGCCCAATTAGCCGTTCTCATTTTCCGTGGATTATGCTGCAACTCTGTCAATGTACCCGAAATATGCTTTGCTTACAGCAAATTTGGATACGCTGATAATTTCGCAGTAGTGTTTGCATATATGATTGCGTGTAGTGGTTACATTTGTGATAACATTGCATCTAAAGTCAATGCATGAGCTCTCATTGATTGGTTTTGTTCACGCGTTCTGTGCATGAACCCTCAATCGTTGCTTTCTTTTAAATGAAAAAGCAGCTGCATTCGATTACATGACAACTATCAACGAACGTTATTGCTATTCTTATGAGGGAAATATCGCTCACCTCTTCATCGCCGATATGGGATATATTCTGCATACAAGTGCTTACGAAACATAACGAAACAACGAAGAGAGTTATTTTGCGATCATACATCAAAAGCATATTGCTGCAATATAAAAATGTGAGTATGACTCGATGATACATTGCCACAGTTTACCATTCGGTGATGACATCAAATTCTTAACTATTACATCATCTAATCTGAAACATAAATATCATAGCTACTATTATCACATACGGAACAAATTAAGGCGGCTAACGTGTCCTCTCCTATGACGAAATTTGCATAAATCTTTATTGCTTCAACAAGAGCCAATTGATGTTCTTTCCACTGATCAAGAGTATAGTTCCGGTATTGAAACCACTTTTTTCTGAAGATACTCAAATGACTAACATAGAACCGAATCGAGGAGCATTTACTCTACGAGCCGATATGTTCGTTATAGTGATCAAGTTCTTTGTGTATACTTTGAGGTGCATGCGGAGCTCTTTGCCATGTTCGGTTGCCACATGAAAGAGCTTTGCCTCCGTATATGCATTAAAAAAGACCTCCTTAGGCAGTGGAGGAGTGGTCGTGACGCGCCCTAATGCCCAGCATTCAAAGACTTCCACATTGATGCGCCAAGTTGTACTTTGCCTTGAGAAATAAGTTCTATGAACGAGGAAAGGAATGTTTCAGTCCGACTGCCCTAAGTGTTCCTAACCTGCATGAGTAATGGCGTAACAGCGTAACAGCGGCCTATATCCCTGACTTACTGTCATAGTCTATTTGAGGTGAAAAGAGAGCTATTCAAAACTGCTGACTTTCAACCGTAAATGTAGCCGAGCTGCACAAGTGAGGTTGCGGAAGCATTCCGTGCCCGTGATTTGGCTTCGAAACTTTAACATTCAACTTCTTTCTGCGTGAGTTGCAAAGGATAAAGATCAGAGTATTTCAACAATTCAGTTAGAATTTTCAACGCTTTCAACATGTACGAGTTATTCGTTGACTGAAGCACCTACTCTTGATTTACTGCCTAAATATAAATAATTTGTGTGTCTGACCTCTTGAAGGTAAAGGATAGACTCTCACAACTATCTGCGGTTAAGAACGTCGTCTAATTTTGCATACTATCTTTTGGTGTGCTGGCAGTCGACTAAGTTGATGCCTTGCAACATGAATCAATTTCCACATCGACAGTGCTACAATGGTGGAAGCAAAAGACGAGAAACAGACTCAGATACTGCTAGCACAGCACAATGCTAACAGCTTTTATCCAACTGCAAGTGCATACTGATGAGGCAATATTGCAGGTTCCGTGAATATTTTCACTGAGTTTTAGCAGTTGCCGTAAAAACCACTGTTGACAGTACTACTGACTTCAGTTTCCAATTATAGCCTTATTGCAAAATAACTCATTCATAAATCAGTAGTTAATTCAAAGAGAAACAACGATCTACTTTGGTAACGCTTTGTTAAAAGGATTTCGCATTTGTTCTATTGTCGCAACATCAATAAATAAGAACACAAAGTAGACACATATTGCAAAGATTTTAAAATAATATAGTTATCGTGGTCAAATATTTGATGAGCAATGAGGACAAATCATTATCAACATTCGAAGCTACCGATAACACCAACTACCGAATCGCAAACGCAACTCATTCCCACACAGCAAATAAACTTTCGTGGAACCAACATCGAGTATTTGCTAGCCAAATTGCCAAATGCTTACCTAGCAAATAATATTAAATTATGTGTTAACAATCTGATTATAAGCAGAAGACCCTATTTTCATTTTAGCCAGGATATCTTTAAAGAAGCGTAATCTTACCATTAAACTATAGCCGAAACAAGCTTTGAAAGCGTTCTTTCGCGCATTTGCATCTCAATATTGGTGTAATGACAATTGTCGCTAAGTAAAGTGACGATTAAAAAGCTCTTTTACTATCAGGCGTCTCTCGCCGACATTCAAACGATATGACTGTATGATAAGGAATTTTTAAGGACACTTATGAAAAGACAAAAAAAACGCATTCTGAGTACAAAAGAATACGATTATGGGCAGCGGATGGCTGCAGTAAAATGCTAAAAATCTATCATAACAAAAGCCAGCAATCACTCCATNATATATATATATATATATGTGCTTATATTTGCATATACAGAGTACACGTGTGCAAGTATATGCACCATTATTTGTTTCATAAGTAAATATGACGGTGTGTATATATACGCACATAGACTACAGAGATCAAACGATCTCAGTCAAAGCATTTTTTTCTGAGGTGAGAGGTGGAGAGGGATTGTTTTTGGGACCAAACCTATACCAGCTGCAGACCTACCTCAGTTGGAGAAAGCTTGGCGAGATCACTTTAGATCAATGATTGTGCTCACTCAATCATCGATCAATTAGAAAAGTTTTCGTATCCGATCGCTTTTTCTCAATTAAACTCTTCAATGAGACCTCAGTTTTAGAACGCTTAGAATTATTTTCTTTGCATACAGTTCGGATCTGAATAGGAAACTCCGAGAAAATTCAAAATACAAACGCCAAAAAAGAAATTCCAAAATACAGAAATTAAAGCAAATTCCAACTTCACACCGTCAACTAAAACGTTGCTTCATGATTGCACAACGGGGGAATTTCGTATAGACGCGCTATATTATGCGATCCGCACGGGCAATGTATGCTTGTTATCGGTCATTGGCATCAGTTGAGGTGTGCTATGTCCGGAGCACTCGCACACCTTCTTACAGCACTATTTGTCGTCCTCACTATACCACTAGCGAAGACGTCTAATGAGTTGTACATTAATGATTCGATAATATCAAAAAATAATTCATGAAAAATGGTGCTGATAGGATACTGAAATGACTTGAAGTGGAAATAGATGCGCACGATTTCATTCAGATGTTACCGATTAGAGGCCGATGAGTGCTCATTGAATGTTTGTATACACTATTACTGCTCCTAGAAAAGGGAACTTAACAACTGCTCAACTACCGATTTCCTCACTGAAATTTATTCGGCTATTCGGGCATTTTAGTTTTGCCGCGAACATATTATTGATTCGAAGAAGTATTGGGTTCAAAGATAAAACCAAAGCCAACGCCATTGATAGATAAGTTTCTGCAACGCTTGCATGAAGTTGAAAAATTAGTGGCGTCATGCAGAAACGAGTTTCTACAAGTTAGCACTTTCCAAAAAATATCTGAATTTTCAGATTGTGAATTCGCCCGCTTGGCACCAAGATGCGACTATTATGAGGGCCAGTAGACCGTTTGATGCGAATATGATGAGTGAACACCGAGATCGGAGANGAATATTTAAAGGCGCTATAAAATTTGCATTTGTATTGGACGGGATATCCTTTTATAGCAATCGAATCAAAGAAAGGCAAACTGTTTAAAGAGTAATTGTATGAATGATCAGATTAGCTTAAAGGCATTACACTGCACATTTTATTATTTGTTGTTGACTCATGAAACTAGTTGACGAAGGGAGCAGAATGAATGAGCGCAATCATCTTGGCAGTTCTCCTTCTATGCTTCTACGCTTGCTTTTTTTTGTTCGAAGAGAGGCTTCTTTGAAGAGTTTTTTTGGAGGAGTGGTCGAAACATAGCGGAGACATCATGGAAGGATGTATAGTGATGTGCTTCCTGTGAGAAGGAAAAGAGGTGAAGAAGGACGTTATGAATGTAGTGAACGAAAGAGTTGTAAGCGTGTACAAGCGGAAGCGCGAGATGCTAAACGATGATAGCAAATGCATATAGCGCTTAGTGTTCCGCATTTTATTCTGCCATTGAGGGATATAAATAAACGTTGCTGGAAAGCACTAGGAATAATTTCAATTTTCCCTCACTTGCGAGGGTGCAGAATTCGAGGGTTCCGAACAAATGATCCCCATAGTGGGGGGGTTCAGAACAAATGATTCCCTTATTGGGGGGTTCGTAACAAAATTTGAAGTATGTGAAACTCTAGAGATGTAAATGTAGGAATTAAAAGAGGAATTTTTTAACCATTCACAGAATTTAATCTAAAAATGCAAAATGCACATTTTCAACTGCTCAATATTCCACTAATTTTTATCAAAAACAGATTTCCACAAAATCTATTAAAGGCTTATGAATGATTTTGAATATGTTACGCGATGGAAATGTTCGCTGAATTTATAGTTTTACTTAATAAAGCCTTTCATAAAACATAAATCTTTCTCTGAAAGAACTAGCGTGGAAGTACGAATTAAATTTTATTTGCAATAGAAACAAAAAAAATTTACTTGATTAAAATATTCCAAAAACGGACTGACGTGTGAAGAACAATATTTGCCATGATGTCGACTATGGGATAGTGTGAACGGAATTAGTCGAAGAGAGGTTTATTCGTTCCGATACTGCATTAGTTTATTAATAAGGTCTGTTTTTATTTCCATATTGGATATAGGTGCTTTTCAAACGATCTCATAAATAAAATTCCTTAACTCACACATACACTATAAAGAGTTTGGGCGGTGAACTGATCTTTGACGGCTGTTTTACAACCGATTACAATAATGCTGTAATGAGTGGCGTCATTTCATCCCTCAGGCGCTCATTGTCAACAACGTCGTTAGCAAACGTAAATACTGAAAGAAGAGGTAGCAAGGGAGCTGGGAACTGCAACATCTTTGTATTCGACGAACTTTTTTCTTTTATTATATTTTGTTTTACTTTCTTTCACTTATTCATAGCGTGGCTTAATTTATGTAACGTTTCCTGTTCCATGACGTTATTAAATATGGAAACTTACACACTTATTTTTTATCTAATCAAAATGTAAGCATTTTGGCCATTGCAAAGTCATTTTTGTGAGCAACATTTTCCGCCAACATATCATTGCAATATCAAAAGATTGCTTCGAAGTCCTATACCACACGGAATTGTAAACAAATAGTTTCAATATGCAAAATAACAGTATTCTTACCAACAAGAGGTTTGCTTATATCGACTCATCTATATACTTACTACAAAAGAAAATTGCAGAACTGCAGCGATGCATAAAGTTAGAAAATTGCAGTTTAAAGGATATTCACTACTTTCTGCATAATAAAACATGATGAGATGGGAAAAAAGACGAAATGGAGAGTTGTCGAGTTATAGCAAAGCTAAACATAGGACAACAATTAAACAGTCTCCTGCAGAAACCAAGCAACTGCGTCACTCTCCGAGAACTGCATATGTATGAAAGTAGCAAAGCTAATGCTATATGAAAATAAGCGTTTTGAATATTGACGAATTAAAACCTTTACTGTGATGTCCTTCGATAGAAAATCAGAATTTTTCATTTCTATTCCAATGTTACTACAGTTCGTTGTTAAACGTTCAGGATTCACCTATAGGCTGTCATTTCCGACCTATTTTTGCATACAGCCTTTTGCAAAAACCAACTGCACAATAAAGAACTGCAAAGGGATTTACTCAACATCATTTTGTCCATTCAGGTTTTACTTATAGGATTTGTGTTGAGCTTTGCTCTCAAATAACATTTTCACAATGAACAATTCAGAGCTCTTCTTTTATAACTGTATAGAGTGGTTGACGCAAAAGCTTTCTGTTGTTGTGACCATTTCCATTCCAACAACCTCAATCATTTCTGCCATTCAGTCGTTTTCTTAGGTTGCTAAATGATTTATACCTCTGTGTACATTCACAGTTTACATCTTGTGCTCTCTTCGAAGAATTGCTTGTTAAGTTGTTTTCTAATCGCCTCATATTCTCCCCATTATGACTTCTGTCATAGTCCCACAGGTTTACATTGCTGCACATCGCCTAAAACAACAACCTCAATCATTTCTGCCATTCAGTCGTTTTCTTAGGTTGCTAAATGATTTATACCTCTGTGTACATTCACAGTTTACATCTTGTGCTCTCTTCGAAGAATTGCTTGTTAAGTTGTTTTCTAATCGCCTCATATTCTCCCCATTATGACTTCTGTCATAGTCCCACAGGTTTACATTGCTGCACATCGCCTAAAAGTTTAAAATGCTCAACGACTCGGTATTGCTCGACCTTTAAAAGTCTTAAGGCGCGAGTACAAAAGCTTTCTGAAGACTTTTTCATGGTCCTTGATGTAACAGGATTCATCTTGTGCCTAAACCAAATCCCTAAATGCTCTTTCCGTGGTTCACATTTTATCAGTTTTTCGATTTTTTAGACACCGGCAACTGCAGGTGCAAAGTTAGAGAAGAGGAACGGGTCACTCATTTATGTTCTAAAGGATGTCTTTTACTTATCGCTTCTTTGAAAGAGCATTTAATTTGCCATAACGCTAATGATGCAAACCATCACCAAGTTTGTCCTGCAGCGCTTTGCATAACGGTATAATCAGAGCACTAAGATTATGAAAGCACTAAGATTATGCCCTTATCTAACTGACACCCTTCTTTTATGCAGATTATTTTAAGGCAGCCGAAAAATACAGGTGAAGTTCATTAACATACAACTTAATAACAACTCTTCAGAAATCTTGGAAAACATATGAAAGCATAAAGGCAAAAAAAATTGCATATGGCTCGATGAAAACTTTTTGGTGGTCCTCCCATTTCGCTCACCTCAGTCTTGAGTGGTTCCAGGTGGGATGCCACAGGTTGCATTCCACTGAATTATTCGTGGTATGAAACTTGAAGCTGATGGGCTCTCACAATTCATTTTATCATCAGAAAAAGTTAAACCAGGACCGCATTCATCAGAGGGCACCATCATATGGTTGACTAGAAGGTTGATAGCATGTCAGCATCGATGAAAGGTTCCAATGAAAAAGCAACGTTGTAAATAAACCAAGCTCTGCTATAATGTACCAGGTTTGGAGTAATTGCCGATTGTTTGTATTTTACGCTTGTTTCGATCAACAATATGTGCTTCGGTCTTCTTACGTTGTTTCTGATTATTTATACTGCAGGCAATAATTGCATATTAAAAGTGTATAGGACGATTGCTTTTATGGTCGATTGGCTATTTCTCGATTATCTTCGACATGGTGCACATACGTATGAAAGGTTATAACATTGAGACGATAACTGTATCATCGCTTTTCACGTTTATGTAATTTCCTCCAGCACAATACACATCCACTCCACTTGTAACAATCACCTGAAAAGATGCATAAAATTACTTCGTTTGCAAGTAACCTCTACTTCTTACCTTCTTTGATTTGAAATATGCCGTTTCCCGACATAAACCATTTTAGTAGACGAGAGATGAAGGGGCGAAAGGGAAGGAATGGGGAAAGGGGGCAACGTGTTCCACTGGTAGGGACTTTTCGAATTTAGCATGAGCTTCATGACGGTAGACAATCGGTCCACTCAGCTAAAAACCTCATCGAAAAATTGGGGAGTCCATCTAACATGTAAAATAGAATGACGTTTATGTAATTTCCTCCAGCACAATACACATCCACTCCACTTGTAACAATCACCTGAAAAGATGCATAAAATTACTTCGTTTGCAAGTAACCTCTACTTCTTACCTTCTTTGATTTGAAATATGCCGTTTCCCGACATAAACCATTTTAGTAGACGAGAGATGAAGGGGCGAAAGGGAAGGAATGGGGAAAGGGGGCAACGTGTTCCACTGGTAGGGACTTTTCGAATTTAGCATGAGCTTCATGACGGTAGACAATCGGTCCACTCAGCTAAAAACCTCATCGAAAAATTGGGGAGTCCATCTAACATGTAAAATAGAATGTCTCGGCTTAAAATAACCATGCCTTGCTTTCGCTTACTCCATCTCTGTTATGAGGGCTATGCATTACAACAATGTCTCAAGAAATTTACTCGATAAAAATGAATCCAATAAAACTTGTGTTAGTGATTGCATCTCTTCAATAATGTGAAAAATCGTATGCATCCACAAGGATGAATCGCAAATATTTTTATTCGACACGCGTTAAAAAACTGTTTCCTGTGATGATTTGTGATGATCATTAAGTAACTCTGTATTCTTCAGAAGGCCTTTTGGGTCACAGGAGGATAGTTTTCGGTCAAGGACGCATAAAAGGAACCCATGTTGACAGAATGAACAATGGCTGCATGAAAAGACCATGAAATATCCTTATCAAAAAGGACGTGTCGGCGAGGCTGTCATACAATAGCAGGTTGCTGAGAGTTAAACAATATATTCATCTTCTTACATATATCCACTATCAAAACACACGAATATTCAACCAGCCAACAAGATGCATTATTTGGAGCACATTTCATTTTGCGCGCTTTTATTAATTCGCACTTACATTGCATATTAATGATGAGATCACACCTACGTATATGCATGAGTATATTCTGTCTCAGCAACGATTGACGAAACTTGTTACGCATAGTGACAGCGTAAAGAGGCATTCTCAAGCATTTTGTATACTGATCGATCAATTCTGAGGCATCCAAACTTGTCAAAAATTGCATGTATTTTACATCAGTCAGATTTTTATGTGTTAGACCGGCTTTTTCTGTAATATACATATAAGTGATCAAATCAACTGAAACATGAGGAGGTTCTAAAATATTTATTTTTGCTAATAGCTTATTTTTCATTTTCTCTCATTTTATTTCGCTTGTTTATTTGTCGACATTTATAATCGTATATATTTATTTATTTATTTACTCATCTATTTGTTCATTTGTTGAAATATATATCATATAATTGTTCATTCACGCTTCGTAGGCAACAACTGAGGACCACATATGTGGGTACTTCTTACCTTTACGATGTCCCCAAAATCACTCATATCAGCACAGAATAGTATGATTATATTGTCGTTAGGTATACTAAATGAGGATGACATCGATGCGTTAATTCTCTTATTGTGTCGAGCTCGAACTTCACAATTTGCACCAAGATAAAGTTTCACCTTACTTCCCTAAAATGATCGGACCGACAAGCATACATGGGTACAAAAGCAAAGGTGCAGAGTTTCGAGAATGCAAAAGCATACGAAAGCGGAAAACGATTTTGAGCTTCATCCCTTTCCCTCTTCCCTCTCCCTTCCTCCCCACACTTTCAGGTTTGCCAACTTCAATTTCTGGTTGCTCTTTCTCTTGCATTAAATTGAGCTTCAGGGAGCAAAGAATCGGTAATTTCTTAGCTTTTCAAACATTTTTTCGGGCATTAAATATTTACGGCACATCGGTATTGCTTCGCGGTGAATCATCAAATAATTGCATTGACTGATTTCTAAATTCTACAATTCTTCTTCGTTCTTCACGAACTTAGTTCCATAGAAAACCGATTTTTTGTTTGTCATCTACAACACATTTATTGTGACGCATTCATTAATTTCCATTGACGTCTACAACGATAGAATTATTCATTGCCTAAAATTAATCAATTTTTAGCATTTGTTTAGTTGCGGGATAGTATGGTTGAAAGCGGTTTGGCAGAGTCAGGCCATCTCGGAACAACGCGCTAAAGAATGACTGAACCAATGTGGATAAAAACATCCACAGTTGTCGAGAAGTTTCTGCCTCCCTGACGTTTATTATTATCAAACAATCGGCAACTGCATAAGAACCGCATGGAAAAGAGACTATCAAGAATGATCGAACATCCGCTTAGCATAGCTTACTAGGGCCAGCAAAACCCTGCCAGTAGGCATCTCTCGCTGTTAATAACCAATATCAGGTTCTTAGGGAGTTGTGTCAACCGATGTGGTCCGTGATCTATTCCCCACTTGACCGAACCTAGCCTTCATGAGGCAGCGTCAGCCTCTTGCCAGCCCCTTCGACCAACTTCGTCTGTCTGTGACCTTTCGGCTCAACATCTTCTCTCCCTTTATTTAATATGATACCAAGTAAACTCTATCCTTCATTTGCCAAAATCCGTACGTTATGAAAGGCTGCTGACATCGTTCCATCTACAGTCCCCTCAAGCTTGCTCACAGCTTTTAACTCGACAATCATTTACTGCGTTCTTCTGCAAAACATTCGTTCAGCTTTTTTTAGGACTGTGGAACCATCTAACCCTAATAAACTGCCAGATACAGATAGATCAAAATCGCTATAATCAATAATATCCAATTATATTCACAAATGCGAAAATACCCTTAACTAATGAAGAAGCTATTCTTGAACTCGAATGATTACTTAAAAAACGGAGAGCTAACCTGGAAAGCAAGGCCTCCCTATATTCTCGATCGGCCAAGAAATGCCATGTAGCAATTGGTCCATCGTTGAGTATTTCGTAAGCGCCTTTGCCAGGCATTTGCGGCAGACGTAGCGACCCTCGACGCATTATCCAACTGTGACCGTTTGAATTACCCAGACGATGCTGTTCAGACATTGGTATTCCGGTTTTTAACTTTTGCAAGTTTATCACTCATTATGAGCGACCTCGGAATGCCTTCGAGGAAAGAAGTACCCACACTATGGAAGTTAATCCTCGACATTGGACCTCACGCTTAATTGATTTCCGTTTGCATATGAGCGACTTATCGGTTTCAGTGTGCTCATCAGCGAGCATGCTTTAGTTACGTAGTGCTTTTCAAATGAGTGCAACCGGAAATGAAATCGCCAAACGCTTTCGATATTTTCGGACGTATCGCCATCTGAGATTAGAGAGTGAACTGTGATACGCAACAGAACATCCGAATTAACATATATAAGAAGGATCTCACAAAGCTGCACAATTTTGTGAAAACAACTCATGAAGTAAATACTAGGCACAAGTTTAAAGGATGTGGCCAATCGTCGCAGCTGATGCATTTTCCCTGATGGCATCAACAATCGAACCAGGGAAGGAAAGTTTCACGACCTTTCAAAAAAATATTCACCCACAACTTGCAGATCACTCACCACAGAAGGAAATACATTGATAGGCAGTAAAGTTACTGTACTGACATTACTGAAATGTTTGAGGATATGAATCGCTAAATTCGCCGAAGGAAATGAACGAAAGGAAGTCAGATATTTTTTGTAGAAGTCTAATAGAAATCTGTGTACAGTTTCTACTAGATGTTGAAGCCGTACCAGCAAAATCCTCACAACTGCTATGGATTGGAGGACACCCTAACATCGTGCTGCCCACTGGCTTGATCGAAGACACTTTCATTCTCCGATTAGTTGAGAAGACAATTTTTTCAACCTTTTTCATACTGATGTAAGAAGGGAAGCTGGTGAAAGCACTATCAAGGAAGTAAAACATACTTAGAATATTAGTGAAAGCTTGCAAATGTCAAAACTTCAAAAGCAACCTTCTTCTCTAAGCAAAGCAGCAATTCATCGCAGTAATATCCGCAACTTACATTCAAAGCAAAGATGGAATTCAACCGCGCGCAGTGCTCCCACTAAGAATGAACCCGGATGCTTTTGTTACCATTATGCTGTATTTTCTTTTATAAAAACATCATGTAATTACGAGAACGCTAACAAATGCAATGAACTGTAGCAATGTTTTGATGTTTCAGTTATTTTTCATGGATTGCATAAGCAAATATAATAATACACATCGATTACAGTGTTAGCTGAATCCCTTACAAGGAAACATCAAAGAATTGCTGCATTACCTCTACGACCACAAGGAATTTGAATCGGAAGAAACTTTGAACGCTACAATACATCTTCCGTAGACGTCGGATATCTTCTGCACATTCTTTTTTCATGTTAATATGGGATGCTGCAATATAAAACATATTTTTATTTAAGATTCTTTTAGCGACAATTCAAGCGTACTCTAAAACAAACCAACACAATGAATCCGCCCGTGGGCAAAGTGCCTGTAAAATTTGCAATTGCAACGTCGTGCTCACGTGCATTCGATTTCTTCTTCATTCATCTGTTGAGTCAATTCATTTTCTTCTCCTTATTTCGGTTTGCTCATTTTATTCCTCTAGTTTGTTTCACTTTTCCATTTCTTTATTTTTATTTCATTATTTTTACTTTGTGCTAAAGAATTTTGCCAGCATTTCATATGGAATCGTTTGCACCTTAGGACGATCCCCTTTGCGGTCTTTCCCATCAAATATATTCTCTTGACTGGCCGCACCGGAAGAAAATTGATCAATTATTTTAGCAATGCCATATAGAGTGAATGGCGTTAAGATGCTTTTCTGCGGACGTTTAGAATATCTCCGTATTTAAAATGGAAATGCACTAAGGAATTAAAAAGTGCAAGAGCTGTTTCAATGGTAGCCTAGAGAGGGGGCAAGGACTGATAAGAAAATGGAAACAGCCAGCAAAGTGTTTACTTACCAATGATATCGCTTGAAACAAGAACGGAAGTGCCCCCATCGGGTGATCGTATGTTATTATCTGATGATTGCTTTCCACACATAAAACTAGTGATTGCTTACTTATATTAGGCACTACTTTCTCAAAAACATCGCATTCACAACGTGAAATGGTTTATAGCAAAGGTGTGTCAGCAAATAACACTCCGGTGGAAGCCAATACGGGTGAGCTATCTATATTTCTATATTAATTGGGCGATTAATATAAACTTTGGCAGATTTGCATATTTAAATTATGGTAGTATTTTTGTTTGTCCATTCGAATGACTGAAGCCAAAAATATAAAATTTTGTATTTTTTGCCGGTACATAATTGTGGTGCTCTCCATATTTATCTGTGAGGCGATTTCAAGTAGGATGCTAGGAGAGGAAGGGGAAGAGGCTTTTGAGAAGTGACTTATAAGATTCGGTGAGTTTAATCAAAATCATAAGGTAGCTTGCAATGGAACCTTTAAATCGATGTTTCGTCAATGGAAATGGCTAAAATAAAATTTGCACATACAAGGGATATTTTGCATACTTTGCAAACCCACAATGCCACAAAACATATGGAAAAGTCTGTTGCTGGAGCTGCTTTGCAGTCTCTGCAAAATATTCGTTATTTCGACTTAAACGGTTATAAAACGCGATCCGATTCACTAGAAATGTATGTAAATTATTAAGTATATTTGAATAAGCGTTGATCCTTCGCGAATTGATCGACCAATCTGAATGCTGACATAAGGGATTCGCTTTATAAGTGGGTTATATCCATCAAATTTTAGAGATCTATCTTCAGTGGATTCCGAGTTGAAACTATTGAAAGGGCAGAAGGGAATATATGCATCTACATGATCGTGGTTTCGTCGTATAAGTTTTTAAAACAGTATGCATCGACTGCTGCACAACGAGTGGATCAAGTCAGATAGATGATCATTGCCACGCGCATTGCGCTATTTCTTGCTGATCCACGAAACTGTCGCATTCAGTGGCCAAAGTTAAAAAACTCTGCCATGTTGAAACTTTTTTTGTGTATTTCTATAAAAATTTGCACTTTCGAAATAAATTTTCCTGTGCAAAGCACTTTTACAAATTCGTAACTGCAAATTGCATAAAGGGTTGTTTTGTTTGCTGATTGTTAGAGTTGTATCTCCCTCTCATAACATCTTGAAAGTATGTAAAAATATTTGAAAGATACACTTCTAAGAAGAACAAGATTGCAGCTCAACCAACCACATTGGTGTTAAAAGATCGAGTTGGCAAATCGAACAATGTGGCCCTATTGACCCTGAATCGTCCTGAGGCGTTTAATGCGCTCTCCGAACAGCTTCTCAAAGAGGTTTCTTCATTTAGCATTTTCACCACAAATTTATTTGCATCTTTATGCGGACGTGCCATATGTCTCAAAGGTATGCCTATATTTGAACGAACACAAATCCTTAAAACTCCTTTCGATTTGCAATAATTCCTATAGTAAGCACTTTTGCGACCCCCATTAACATAATTTCGCTCGAATGTTTACTTTTGCATTCGAATTTTAAGGATATCTGAGAAAAGATGCAGTTATAATATGCGTTTTCAGTAGTGCAAAAGGTAGGTAATTTTGATAATCTTTAGGGATAGAAGGGACACTTTTATGTGGCACTGCGGTTTTATTCACTAAACTGCGACGCATATTCACTTTACTATTGTATGAGGTTATGGTTTGCTATGATAAGACGTGCCTTTCAACGTCAATAGTTTGTTTTTTCAACCAAAAAAGAGAACGATTCCTTATCTTCTATTCATGCATGCACACTGATGTATCCTTAGAAGTCTTTGCATACATTTACCTATTTACGGTGTAAACCTTCTTCAACGAAAAAGTGTTCACCAGGTTATACTGTTTAAAAGCAAAAAGGAAAGGCCGGCTTATGTCTAGGTCCAATGTTTTCGAAGATACAAGGCAAGTATGGACGCCATTTTGTAACGGCGGTAGCGAAGAGGTGGGAGGTGCGTAGATTCACAAATGATTGAAAAAATTAGGCGACAAGCGGAAAAAAAGTGGATAAACAAAGACTAAGCGCTTGGGAAGAGGAACTAGAAGAATCTAAAAACAATCATAGCAGCAAAAATATTTCAAAAAATGTGCTAAGCATAACATTTAATAATAAGGCTATTTTTCAAGACATAAGAAATTCTGAAGGCGCAAATATCCAAGCAGATACTTGCCTATAGTAGAAGTTGAAGCTAAGATGTATTACTTGCCAACTTTAATATATTTTCTTCTTGGCTGTCAAGTTTCTGCTGTTCAACCTGTGGGAATATCACAAATGTTTCTTCAGTTATATATTAGAAAGATTGCTTTTACAGCTGAATTTGGTGCTAGAGGATTGCATTGCTGACGAGTCTATCGTTGTGATAGTGTTGACCGGCTCTCATCGTGCATTCTCTGGTATGGGACTTTTACAATTTTGCTCTATTTGATACAAGTTTCCATCGTTCTTGAAATGATCGCTGCAACATAAAAAAAACAATCGATAATTTTCGGCTGTTGCTTCAATAAACGTTTCTTTCACTTGTTTTAATTTATTTTATCTACAGAAGATGACGATCACACCTATTATTATATGCCCAAGTACAGCTCTTATGTTGACGAAAATATGTCCGCATGTAGCTTCAAAACCTATGCATTTTCAATTTCGACACGCTACTGAGATAATTCGCATGCTTTCACCCTTTATTATCTCTTGCTAATGTGGCATCGACAAGGTGGTATGCATGTAAATGGTCAATGCCTTATTATTGTCATTGCTATTGAAAGTTTTGATGAGGTTGCAGAGGATTTCTGTTCCTAATACGGTGAGCAATGACATGACCTGAAGTAAGCGGCAATAAATAAGCATTCATGAGAAAATGCAAGTGGCACAAAGCATTTCTTGCGCATTTGTGCTTTTCTCTTTCAACCAGTGTGGAGGTGAAAATCACTTGGATTCTTTTCATTCTTCTTGGATAGGGAAAGCTTCACCTCACCTTCATATCGTTCTCTACTCTCACCACATCCCGCCCACTCTTCCCACCCCAGTTAGGAATTTGGTATATATGATTGCTTAAATTGTATTAACTCGTGAGTTGCTGGTGAAAAATTTAATTTTAGTTCATGCATATTAAAAAAAATCATATTACTTCACTGATGTGCTGTTTCGACCAGCAGCTTAACCACAAACGACTTAGAAAAAAGGGCTTGTTATCGTATGGATTGTAGCAACTCTAAATTTCAAATTGCCATTGAACTTTTTAATTCGATGACCAAGATCTGAAGTACGACCAGTCCATAATCTCCTTATTTTTCTATCTTTACTGAAAATAACTTCTTATATCCTTTTTGCAATATTTCACTTTTTATAAGAAACAAGTCATTAAAGGTAGCATTAGTGTAAATTTATATATTAGTGTAAATTCATAAGTCAGTAGAAACAACTGCGAAGCTTCAATATCTCAACCAATTAGACAGGTTGTTTTCGTTCACTCATTGAAGAATTTTTTTCAGCAGGCGCAGATATAAAAGAAATGGGTGAATTGAGTTTTGTCGATGTGCATAAATCTGGGTTACCTGGTGATTGGAGTGTGTTGACAGCACTACGGAAACCAATCATCGCGGCTGTCAACGGTATGGCATTCGGAGGTGGCTGTGAATTAGCCCTCATGTGCGACATTATCTACGCCAGTGAGAATGCACTTTTCGCACAACCCGAGATTAAAATCGGAACAATTCCGGGTGGGCGTTTTCATATAATGTGTTTTCATGAGGAAGTAAAGTTTAGAATTTTTCAATACTTCAGGAAGTCTCGTAATTCACATAACATACGGGGATTTGAAAAGTTATTACGCATAACTGTAGAGGAACATTCAAATGTGGCAAATTGCACGTTTTATAACGCTGATGATTCAAGAGTGTGATACACAAAAATAATGCACTTGAAGATGTCTTTAAACAGTCTTGGGTTACTAGCTGCTGCAATCCCCGATTTAGAGAGTATCAGCTTCGATTTAAAGACCGCTACCCCCTGGTTCATTCTGTTTACAAAAAAACTTTATGTGTATCTGCTCCGAATAGTTCACTTCCTGTCTTTAAACCACTACCCTCTAGTTGCTTTATGACCCGCTAAGAAACAGAGCATAGTAGTTATAAATAATTCCACACATCGGTAGATTCATTCCTAAGCATCCCGTCATAAACAGGCTCCAGACCACTGCTTAAAGTCCCTCCAAATATGCTGACGATCGACGACGCAATTCATTCAGGAAACTCGATGTGTTAATTAGCAATGACGCAATCTAATAGGAGGAAATCCTATAGTATAAGAGGTCATCATGCATTATGCATTGCAAATCTCGTAACGTTGGTTGCACTAGTTCCTGGGTTGAAACAACAGATGAACGGATACACGCTTTCGCAAACGTTGCAGAGAAAATTTCCAAAAGTGCTAAAAATTCTCAAAAAAAAAAAATTCTCAAAAAATGCCTAAAAATGTTTTCACTCGTACAAATCTGTCACAAGAGGTTTTTTTCTTAGCGTTTTCAAAAACTCGCTCTACAGAAAAGTTTTTGCGACGTCCTGTCTGTGCTAAGTCCTTTTCGGGTTTGTCCTTGCTAAGTCCTGTTCTGGAACTTCGCGGTTATCAAGTACACCAAATTTTGATTTCATATAATATCATCCACGTTGGTCGGCTAACTTTAGAAAAAGCTATGGACACTTAAACGAGGATAGAAATTCATGTGCGCTTTTCATTTTAGCTCCATCCGGTTACAGGGTAGCAGGCATTTTCTAGGTTTTCACGAGCAGTCGAACTGATGAAAATGTTAAGGACTTATTTCGCACAGTTATTTTTCACTGGTGACTTAGGAAATGTCGCAAAAAGCTAAGGTTTCTATCTCCTACAACAAAACGGTCGTTGTCACAATTGTTTCGGCTTTATTAGTGAACGATATGATGACGAGGTAAATTGAATAGAAGTTGTGACCAATAACTTTTATATCTTCACATGTAAGTATATTCGCTGATTGAACGAACTTGCATAGGTGTGACCTTGCCACAACGTGCTTTGTAAAGAACAATTTCCACAAACATATAAAGTGGAACGAAGATGAAGTGAACAAAGGTAAAGCTATGTGGACTGAAAAGTAGTATGAACTTTAGGAAGATGGTATGTTCACAAATCAGAGTGATATGTTGGGAGTAAAAAGTGGCTGGCAGCTTGTGTTTCACCTCTCCTCTCTTGAATTCACATCTTTTCCTGCTCCATTTTGTTCTTTATCTCATAGATTTCTTTCTTGTACACAGTGAAACACCCTTCAGCCCCTTGATTTTCATTTAATTGGAGTTTAAGGAGCCGGTGGAACGCAGCGTTGGACAAGGGTAGCAGGGAAGTCCCTTACGATGGAGCTGTGCCTCACTGGAGACAGGATAACAGCAAATGAAGCGAAACAATGTGGAATTGTCTCCAAGGTTTGGCCTTTTCAGCTGTATCAGCCATCAAACCAAGCAGTAGTTTAGTGAGAGTGGGCATGAATCTCATCCACTCAAGTTTAAAGAGATTCATCCACCTTCAAACACATTTACTCCAGTTTGCTTTTTGTATCCTGACTAAGCAGGCCGGATGGTGTGCTCATCGAATGGAGCAATAACTCGAGATAAGTGAGCGGAGATAACGTCTCGAACATAGTGAAATGGAATCATAATTCATAATTTCTTGGGGGGCTAGCGATCGCCTAACTAATCACTCTACCTTTTTTTTACCGCAGGGAATTACCCATCTTCCCTGCAGAAGGAAAAAAAAGTAAGCACAGATTTTACTTCAGCTGTCATGGCTGGTCTTTGCTGCTGTTATTACTCTTTTGGGAATAAAATCAAGCAAGCAGTTGAAGCATTCGCTCTTTACAGCAGCCTCTAAATTGAAAATAGGGCAGCTTGAAAGTTAAGCTTAGCGAAACTCAGAAAAGCCGAACGAAAGTGGAGTAATTTGAGAATGGTTTGAAGGTATTTCCACCTGAGAAGGTAGTCGAAGAAGCAATAAACCTGGCTGACAGGATCGCTCAGAATTCTGGTTTGGTAACGTCGATGGTGAAACAGGCTGTGAACAGCGCCTATGAGACAACTCTACAACAGGGACTTGCCGCTGAACGAGCGCTTTTCCATGCCACGTTTGCCACTGTAATTACTTTTTTCTCTTTCACCGAGTTGCTCGTCGTCTGGGTCAAATAGCCTTTCTTGCAAGCCTTACCAAACAACCCAACTTACAGCACCAAGGGACCTCCAGAAGGGCCAAATAGATGTTTCTTAATTAAGTTTTGTACGTTCTGTTAAGCATGACTGTCTTCGGATTGGTCGCATAATCTAGTCCATTGGTCACCCAATTCTCATCGGATTGGTCACCTTATCTAGTCCACTGATCACCTAATACTCATCGGATTGTCACTAATGTAGTTTATTGGTCACCCAATTTTCATCGAATTGGTCACCTCCATGAAGAATTACAACGCTCAAGGCCGACATAAAATCAGCACTTATAAATTGAATTGCATTGACATTTCCATTTGGTGTTTATTGGCAGCATCGAGAAGGTGCAGGAAAAAGGATCTAAGTACGTTAAGGTGACCAGAAGGAAGAACAATTTTGCATTACTGGCTATCAAGCTAACCAATTTTCCTACTCTTTCAAAGAGAAAGGCAAAAAGAGTGCAAAAATCCGAATATAATGCGCTTTTTTAAACCTCCTCGCCATATCATTGTTTTATAAAGTGCCAACAACAACAAACCATGCACAGAAACGTATGAAGGTTTTGATGGAGTCATCTCTTGCACATATGTTCTCTAAAAGATTCGCTTTTCTAACCTTACCGATAATGAAGTCTAACTCAACTTTGGGCATCTTCAAATACATAGTTGCTTACAACCTCGATGGACCAACATGAAAGTTGATGTGTGAGATCATTCCAGGCGGAAGGTAATATGAAACTTGATTACTTTTACCTCAGTGTTCTCTGAATTGAGGAAAGCGGGCATATAGATGGTTTTTGATCAGGGGTTACTGCACATATAGACAATTCCATTCATATCCTCGTTAGTTAGTTGGTTAAGATTTGCACAAGCGCACAAATATAATATGCGTAGACATGACGTCGCCGTAACGACTGAGATTAGGGGCGACCTGCGGCCGACATCGAAACGAAAATTAGGGAAATACCTAGCCTAAGTTTTTGGCCGGAATAAAAAAAACTTCCTGTTTCGATGAACCTCCTAAATCAGCAGGTCCGCACGCAAGTGGGGAAATTTCAGCGTTCCATATTGTTTACTTGAATGTCGCCATTTAGCAGCCTATTGCACCAACACCGCCACCAATGTTGGCACTCGACGGAAGGTAGTGTCAGAAAGCCTGGTACGTCGGGAGAGCCAGGAATCACCGTAGGCCGCATAGTTGGGGCTCCATAAGAATTTGGGGCCCTGATAGTTCAACTAAGCCTGATAAGCACGCACGTTAATAATTAGTTTTGAACACAATTTGACGTAAACTTGTAACACTACCATACGTCTTAACACCCCGAATCTGATGTGAACGAGACGGTAGGGTGTTGATCTGAAGGATAGAAGCTGTTGATCCCATCTATGTTTGTTGGGCTGCACATCGAACCTTTCTTTGGCCTAGTCGACATTCTCCTTTCAGGAAGACAGGAAAGAGGGCATGAGGGCATTCATTGAAAAACGCCCACCGAAATGGACGAATGAGTAAGGACGCCACAACGTTTCCTCAGCGATTACAGCTTATCTACTAACCTACATTGTGATGCAACCATGGTACTGGCCACTGCTCTATTCAGTTATAAATGAGCAACCTCGATTTCTAAACTGAGGAAAGGAAAGCAGAACCCCGCGTTTTCTAGCAAAGTCCCGAAAAGGGCAGCATAAAAGTGCCACGGAAAAAAGAATCAATGGGTGGAACGGAAGAACAACTGGGATACATATATTTGTTATTTATTTATTTGCATTGGTATTATCTATTTTTGTATACGTGTCTTGTTCTGAACAATCCTTTGATTCGAGTTCGCAGTTGTACACACTAGATCATCGAACACTGGTAGCTGCTGACCTGAATTTTATTTTTCTATTATTACACCAACTCTTTTGCTGGAAAATTTTCTCCAAAGCAGCAGTATTTTTAATCTCATCCACTCCTCTCGTCGGTTAAAACTGTTGATCTGGTTTTTATAACAGTACATTCTTTGTTTGTAATGTCTCTATATCAGGGAACTTCCCAACTATGATCATTGAAGCATTCGCTTTAAAATTAAAACTTATGCAAACCTATATAGGGGTGCGAAAGGGATGTTGTAAGTACATTTATCAGTCTCAGTCATAAACTCGGCAAAAGCGTTTCACTCATACTAGACGGTTTGTAAAACACAACGCAAAGCACTCTCATAGCAGCTTTGAAGGATTTTTCCAAGTTCATATTTTCACCTTGCTTAGAAGAGTGTGTTTGTTGCACCTGTAGTGAAGAAACCACCCCGCACCTAAGCAGAAAACTACCACCATCCCCTACCCCCCCCCCCCCCCCCCCCCCCCCCCCACCCCAAACTCAATTGAAAATCATCACCCGATTTGTCTGACATCCCCTCTTTGTAAGGTTTTCGAAATAATCGCCAAAGATGCACCAATGGATCATTTTAAGCGAAATAGCCTTGTGAACTCTGTTGAGTTCGGCTTCATCCCCGGCCGGTCGACGATGTGACAGCTCTTTTCGTGCTTAGGGAGTGGATTACCTGGCTGATTTTGAGGTTTCACACCGAAACTGTGTATATCGATTATGCTTTGAAGTCTGTGAGGGGATCTCTCATGAAAGGTTCCTTTGGATTTCGAGAAGTATGTATTGTCGGCTCTTTTCTAAAGTGAATTAGAACACTCTTATGTGGATGAAGTCCCCGAGTAAGAATTGGAAATTGTTGCTCCGCTGCACACCTACCTCCTAGTGTTGCGCCGCAAGCAAGTATCTTGGGTCCTGTTTTGTTCTCTCTCTCCTCCCCCCACCTTACGTTATTGATGTTTCCAATAATATCCTCAGCAGTACCAACTCTTTGCTGATGAACCAAAAGTTTACTGTCGATTGCGTGATCCTTCATAGGATTCCCACATCCTGCAAAAGGATGTTTATGCTTTCGCTAGGTGGTCGAAATGATAGAAGTTAAATGTTTCTCCATGCAAATGTCAAGTGCTTCGTACCAGCTGTTGGCATGAATATGTTGGGATATGGTGTTATTTTTACTGCAGATGGTGTTCGTGACCTTGCTATTATAATCGACTGTAAACTTCATTGGAGGTTCCAGTGTTCCATTGTTGCCAAAAAATCGGCGATCATTGAAAATTGTATTCTCCACGGTTTACGCACAGATTTATTGATCATTGCTGAAATGGCTTCATCGCCTAATACCGACCCGTTTTGGAATACTGCACTCTTGTATGACCTTCTTATTTAGTTTCTAATATCAGTTTGCTAGAAAATATCGAAAAACGCTTCATTTGCACTGCTTTTCGCAAATCGCAGTCCACCATATCGGCCCAACATCACTAGAAGGCTAAGACCTGAAATGCTAAAACTTTAACCTGAAATCTTTGGATTATCGTAGGCTCAATTTTGATCTTTTTAAAATACAATTTTGATCTTTCTGCTTTTCCACATATCGCTTTCAGAAATATTTTAGCCTATCCCTCTCCTTAGTCGACATGCGCATCGGTTTCAGTTCATCAAAAGATGTTGCAGTAGAAACAACGTTCTGCATCGTTTCTAATTTTGCGCTGCACGAGTGCGGAATCTGGTTGCCGTCGGTGTTTTAATGCGTCCACTTACACAGCTTTTAAGTTGCGGCTACGCTGTTTGCATCAGCAGTGGATGTTACTGCCCTTACAAGCCTATTTTATATGTTTGCGAACGTCTATCTCTTTCTTTCTCTTTATGCTTATATGCTTTTGTGGTGTTCTTTCGTATAGGTAGTTGTACAGATATTACCTTTGCAATAAAGAGCACAGGATATGCGGATTCCAATTATAACAACATTAAGGCCCATCTAGCGTTTGCAGATCCCTCCTAGAATATCAGTACATTGCGTGCATATCTTCCCTCAAAAATCCAGCAGCGGTTGTTATAAGCGTGGCACTTTTTCGTTTCTATCTTTAAAATTTTTCTCATTGAATCGGAGGTTCTCGTGCACGTTTTTTATTCCGCGATTACAGTCTCCTGTGACCTTTTATGTCACTGAAGGAAACAATTTCAATGTACTCATATGCACTCTTCTTTTCTTCTATGATAGCCGTTGCCAGCTATAAAATGCCCACTTAAATCATCAATCACTATGGCGTCGTCTTCCTCAGCCACCTTAGTAAATGCCTTCAAAGGGCTGTTGTATCACGTCTTTCGGTTCCCCTCAGTTGTTCCTATAGCCGCCATCGAAACATTTTTTAAAGCTGTCTCATTGTAGTGGAGCGAAGGGATCTCTTTGTTACACCACTTTTGTAAGAATGAATGGCACGAAAAGTGAAAATAGCATCCTAAATACCATCCGTAAAAAATGCAAGAATTTTACATGACAGCGATCGTAGAAATATATCGAATTTCCTCTTTTTTTGAAAAACCCCTTTCCGGTCAGTCCTATTCCTGGATGTCTATTTGTAGTGTGGGTTACCAGGCATTCGCATTTTAGATTCAAGTGAGCTAAAGTTATAGGCATAATGTCTGCGTGACATGTAATTTCTGAAGCCTTTAAAGAAAATATCGAAAACTTTGAAGGAAGAAGATGACTGCAACAGTGAAGACCGATAAAAATTGTAAGAAATAAAATGATTACGACCGAAAATCTATTGAACAGATAGGCCTTTTCCTGCCATCAACGATCGAATCAAGGAAGAAAAGTTCCTCGATCCTTCAAAAAATATCCACCCACGGCTTGCAAATAATCCACAGCAGAAGGAAATACATTGATATAGCTAACATTAGGCAGCAATATTACTGCACTGACAGTACTGAAATGTTTAAGGATGAATCGCTAAATTCGCTGAAGAAAGTGAACGAAAGGAAGCGAGATATTTTTAATAGAAGTCTAATCATTACAATTTCTACTAGACATGAAAGCCACATCAGCAAAGCCTACAAGATTGCTGTGAATCAGAGAACACGTTGACATTGTGCTGGCTTAACTGGCTTAGCCTCCAACATCTAGCTGTCATAGACGGCGATCTAGCCATCATCATTTCACCCTCTCTGTATTCAGCATGAAGGTATAAGTGCATATTGCTCTATAATGAAATAGACTGTTATAACCAAAGAAATGTGCCATAAACGCAAGATAGGCTATCATATAGCAACCGAATGTTGCATTCATCTGCTAAGCATTTCCTATTTCTGCTGAACTGTATGCAGCACATTTCAACTTTCAATATGGAACGTTTGCTATACATGGAAAGCACTCAAACACCATCTGCAGATAGCAATGTGGGTAAAATGCGTGTCTTTTGAAGCTGTTGCACGCCGTTTTAAGGGTTTGTTAGCAAACGCTACATGCTAGGATGCTAGCCCTCTTACTAACCTCATTTTACCCATTTTCGAATAAAGGGTTATAGCATTTAATTCTTCTCTTCCTAGATCGTTAATCGCTCTATTGTGACATATTCAATCGAAGATATGTTAAATTACTGCACCTGTGTTCGTTAAGAACTCATTCAAGAGGTTCGACTACTTCCGCTGCAAATTATACCATATTCCTTTCACTCCTTCATTCTATGACAAGGGTGCTATTTAGTGTTGTAGTAGTACTATTTCGTTATTTGTGTGTTTCCATATTCTACATGTAAGCGGTTACTATCATATCGCGTATATTCTTCATACATTTGTTTCTTCATCTTTCGAAATGACTTTTCGCTTATTATTTCATGTTTTATTTATTTCATTTCTCATTCCGAATCATGCAAAAAATATTGGGGACACAAAGACAAGTAGAACAAAGAAGGAAAACCGGAAAGCGTCCGGATGATTGGGCATAAAACAGCTGTGCATTCAATACGCATCGGCAGTAATAGGTGAAAATCAAAACAACTAAACAGCAATTTTAAGAATGGATGGTAGAGTAGATGCATTTATGATATCGGGAAAAAGCAGATTCTAACTTCTCGAAACTTCGGGCAGGAAACTCATCAGAGCATTGTTTGCGCAACAATACTTTTTGGGAGGTGAAGTTTATACCAACGTTGACTACGGGAAGTGGCAAAGTGAAGCATTTCTCAGAATGGGATGTCAGAAAAGTGGGCCACAATTTTTTAGTAGAGAATCAAGTAAAACTTAAAACCTCGACATTCTACTAACTCCAGGTTAGAGATTTTTAGCTTTGCAGTGTAATTTGTCTTCCATGGGTCGCAGTGGATTTTAAGAAGAGCAATACTAACGAAGCATTCGTGGACATTTTCGAGCAACGTGAAATCAGAAACCAAAAAAAAGGGTCATGCCGTAGTGCATTATTCCTGTACGAAACTTGAAGGGGACCCTTCTGGTTGCGACGTGAAGTAATCCCCTCTATGACTTGTATTTGCGGGCAGTTAGTTTTAGGGAGTGAAAATATTGCCTATTAATAATTTCAATAGATTGGAATAAAGGGAGGATCAGGTGGGTGATGGGCGACGGCGGTGATAGTTGAGGGCTGCGAAGTTGACGTTGGTGCGCTAGGTGTCGGTGATTTTACTGAAGCGTTACTGCCGAGAGATGATATACTTCTTGGCGCTCTCTTTTTTTATCAGTGAGGCTGTCCATCGTCTAATAGTGATGGATGTATAGAAGTGGAAGGCGCTCGGCTTCTTCACGAAAAACAATGCTAACGGCATTGTTTCGAATATTGGTGCACGAAAAACAATGCTAACGACATTGTTTCGAATATTGGTGCCTCTAGTCTCGAAATTGGTTCATTGCACTTTAGACACTGGAATAAATGCTATTGCGCTGCTCTGCATGCATTCTCATGTTATCAATTGGTCGAGGAAGTTCATCATTGATAAGAAAAGAGTGGTGTATGTTTATAGCGAACATTTTCTTTTTTAAATGGGGAACACATTAACGTTGATATGCTACCCCGAGGTCTGGATAGTAGATGGACCAACGCAAAAGATCTCTGAAGCCCCTCCTCCTAGGTAGACAGCGCTGTCTTTCCTCTTCAGAGACCTTTGCCTCGGCGGCGAGTATCTACAACACACTGTTTATGAATAATGTAGCCAGTTTTTGGACCAGGCCTTCTTTTCTCACACACTTCAGCAGGATGCCTCGGATGGGAACGACATATAGAATCATTCCTAAACAGCGACAAATTTCTTTATTGTCTAGCACGCTTCATAACCATTGATCATGAACGTTCCCATAAATCACCCTAACTGCATGGCATTTGATCATGTCGTGTAGACTCGTACGAAATACTGCTTTAGGAATGACATCGACATCCCACTTCTCAAAGATTTCGTTAGCTGTAATTCTGTTGGTTTGAGGTGGTCTCCAACTGCTTAAAGCAGTTGATTCTCCAACTCCGGGAAGCTCGATCGACTAATGCTGCATTTTTTGTTTCTTTCTCAGTAAAGTAGGATAGAAATTGATGCGAAAATTTGTTCAGCATTGTTGCATCTTAAAAATGTTTCATCTTGGAAGAAGTGGGCGAGGTGGCATATCTCTTGCTGATTAAGACATTTACTTGGAATATTCGTTCATTTGAACATATACCTGTGCATGGAATTTTCCCCTATTTATTACGCTTATTTGTTCCCCTCTTCTATCATCTAAAATATCGAAGAAATATTGAACATTTAGAGCAGAATATTTGTTTGGGTAATAAAAAAAACTTGCCAAGCAAGGAATCCGATGCATTTATATGTGAAGATAAGTTTGCATTGGAAATACACGTAGGATAATTAAAAACGACGAAGTGTGGCCCTAAAATCAGCCGATAGAATTGAAGTTAGTAAAATTATTGCTTTGAATATAGGCTTCTAAAGAAGTTGAGTGGATTAAGTTTGCCATTTTGAAAGCTTTAATTAATATTCGCTGATTTCGTTACCCTATCGTTAATAAGCTATCCGCATTTACTTTACCGGATTCACTTTATGCAACAATTGTATGCAGTATGCGGAGATAGTTCCACCTATTCATTTCTTGAAATAGCTGAATTAATTTTAGCGACATTTAATGCAGCGAGAATATTGCCACATTTAACGCCAACAATTAATTGTTCGTCAGAATTCATTTGCATTTATCTGTGTTGAAGATTATTTGCCTATTTCAACACCCCAAACGTTCCCAGCGTGCTAACACAGACAGAAAGAGGAGAGTCATATTAGAGGATTCCGGCTGTCTCATGCGAGCGGTTGCATCCACAATGGCAAGTTGACCGATGGCCATCATTATATAGATGGGACTCTATTAAATTGTAATTTCCACTTGTTCTTCTGCCCTTTCCACTTGTTGAGACCAAATTTGCATATGATTTCTTCATGTTCCTGTTAGCTAGCGAATCGTGGCGTTTTTGAAATATCCCGAGAGCACACCCGGAAATGTTTGCTACCGACCCACATCCGTCCCACTCGGTTTGCTATACGCTTACCATCTAGTACTGTGGCGTTAGCGAGTTGTCCTCTCGCGTCTCTTTGAGATATTTTCACCCCCACTCTGCGTCTATGCCCTATGAGCGTGTGCGCCCCCTCCCCTGCTCTGTGCGTTCATTGGTGATACATGTTTGCAAACTGGTGATTTAATGACGTCTCGGAAAGAAGCAGCGTTTTTATTTTTGTCATTGAATGTAAAGGTTGGTTGCTAAGGCTGCTTGCGCTGTTTTTTTTTAAGTTTTTAGCACCTTTAAAGCATCAAAAGACTATGTTTTTACGTCAACCTTATTAAAGGTATGCGTTATCAGCGCATTGCTTTTAGGCGCTTTTCACACATTTCATTTCAGTTTGCGATCCTGCCTAGTAAGTAATAGATCCCTGGTAAGTAACACGTGTGTGCAATTTAGGCAGATGGCCTCCCTTCCCTTCCTCCTCCCTACCCCTTCTCCCATCTTTAACCAAATCCGCATCCCGTAACGTTTGCATACTATGGGTTTAGGCCAGTTGCAGAGAACGGTGGCACCTGGCTACGAACCGCGAACGGAGTTGAGCTCCTGCCTCACATTGCGTACGCACCACTACCCTGCAATGCACTCTGCAAACGATTCTTAACGCCCATCATAGAAACTGTAAAATTTGTAAAAGAAACATGCAGGTTCTCGGATCATTAACTTAGAATGTCGATCGAATGCTCCCATGTAAAATTTTAGCTCAATTGAAGGAGGGGAGATGCACTTGCTGGATGGGCCATCGTTCTCTACAATCTGAGTGGCGCATCACAGGTGGCCCATCCAACGACTGCACTTCCTCCTTCAATTCAGTTGAAATTTTGCATTGGGGCATTAAATCGACATTCTAAGTTCGATGGTGGAAAAACTTACACGTTTCTGTTAAAGTTTCCAGTTTCTATGATGGACGTCAATACTCGTTCGCAGATTGCAGAGTACGGTAATGGTGCGTACGCAATGAGGGACAGGGGCTCAGCTCCATGAGCTCCTGCCTCACATTGCGTACGCACCACTACCCTGCAATGCACTCTGCAAACGATTCTTAACGCCCATCATAGAAACTGTAAAATTTGTAAAAGAAACATGCAGGTTCTCGGATCATTAACTTAGAATGTCGATCGAATGCTCCCATGTAAAATTTTAGCTCAATTGAAGGAGGGGAGATGCACTTGCTGGATGGGCCATCGTTCTCTACAATCTGAGTGGCGCATCACAGGTGGCCCATCCAACGACTGCACTTCCTCCTTCAATTCAGTTGAAATTTTGCATTGGGGCATTAAATCGACATTCTAAGTTCGATGGTGGAAAAACTTACACGTTTCTGTTAAAGTTTCCAGTTTCTATGATGGACGTCAATACTCGTTCGCAGATTGCAGAGTACGGTAATGGTGCGTACGCAATGAGGGACAGGGGCTCAGCTCCGTTCACGGTTCACAGCCAAGTGCAACCGTTTTCTGCAATGGAGCCACGAATTTGTGCATAGATGTTATCGATTTTTCCTCGTTGCGGGAGGTTTTATGGCGCCCTTTATTTGAATGTCATTCGCTGCAAGTTCCTCAGGCAACTGATTTTCGAAAATTTGTAGTCTTCCGACTAGAGGGTTAGTGACGCGAACCAGCAACAAACGCGTTGTTTTCAATTGTCGGTGTGGAGGCGTTTGTGTGAGGTTGGTTGAGGGATTTGTGGTGTGCATATTGGGGGATGGTTTATAGTTGGTGGTATCAGTGAGCTGTCGTGTTTCAATGTTTTTTGCAGCATTGTGAATTAGGTTTGTGGTTGTAGTGGATAGCTTGAGAGTCGGAGTGTTGAGTATTCGTGCGTAGTTTTGTACTCACTGAAAGTTCTCATGGTCGCTTGCTAGTCTGATAGTTTGTTTTATTGGGATGGGAGGAGAGCGGAGAGAAGTAGGTTTTAGTGGAAAGCTTGTAATAAGCATTCATCTAATTCACTCTTCTAGGAAAAAGACCGAGAGAGTGTAATTTCGTTGTTGCAGCATTATTAAGAAGATGAGTGCTCTCGTCGATGGGGGCGGGGAGGGGGAGGAGTGTAGATTGGTGGCTCGGTTGGTAAGGGTGGGCTCCAGATTTGACGTATTATTAATTTTGATGATTCCGTGAGGCCAACTAGTTGTGAGTGCGTCCCACATCTACGCCGTAACCTTACTCCACCTATCCCACCTTCCATCGCTCCCCTCTCCCCCTTTCTGGCGGGAACACTAAGTTTTTGTTTCCAAGATGAAGAGAGGAGTGCGTTAATCGATAGCGACGATGTTCATATCTGATACAGTGGAATGTGCGTTTTTGCTGTTGGTCATATTCATTAAAATTACAGGTTCTAAATGGGCAGCAGACGTGATTGTCGTGTTTATGTGGGGAATTTGCCATCTAACGTCAAACAGAGAGATTTGGAAGATTTATTCGACAAATATGGACGTATCTGTTTCATCGACGTCAAGTACAGCCGGGGTGCTCCGTTCGCTTTTCTGGAGTTTGAAGATTCGCGGTAAGTCTTTCAAGTGTGGTTTTGAGGAGCGATTCCAACTTAATACAGGAAAATTGGCAAAAGGGGAAGGGAGAGAGAAAGAGGATGGCACTTGGTTGCATGAGAAGGCTTCAGTTTCGTTTTCAACTCTCAAAGACCTCTCTTAGTTTGTTCGATGGATTATTGGTCTCAGCGTTGTTGCACATTTCCATTTTAATAAAAATTATTCCCGATTATGCACGCTATTTATATTTTTTAATTTGCAAGAAAAGATGATTCACCTTCTCAAAATCTATTGAACGTTTTGCTTAATAGGCTGGTTACCTTATATATCCGTTACGAGTGATGTGCAGTGAATCTTTACATTGTGGTACGCTCAGTGCAGAGGAGGTTGGATCGTCATTTAGAATTTTTTTTCATTTCACAGTTTCGACGGCCGTGAAGTGATTACTCATTGCTCTAGCATGGATCATGGGATCATTCAGTATTAATGTTGTAGGTTACTGATGATATTGCACCTGTGCATAGTGCTTAATAACAGCTGTCAAGAACAGTTCACTTATGAGAACTGCGTAAGCTGAAAGGGAGGTGGGTTTTCAATTGCGAGATGACCGATGGATATACCTGCTTATAAAGATGCTATTTCCCCTATCGTTTTTTACGCAATTTTAGGACATCATCCGATTTTGTTTGAGATTTCAGTTATGCGTGATTGCAACAGCTAGGTGACTTGCATCTCTTTTATGTTTTCCATGAATGGTAGTGTGCTGTTGGCCACATTGTTCTTTACTAAAAGCCTTGTGTAGGTCAGGTCTGTTTGGTACTTATTAATGGAGTCTACGGAAGTGAACGTGGCTGTATGCTCCTTAAGCGAAAAAAGAGAGAGTAATGCTTGAAAATTTTTATATTCATAAATTGCTTTCCGTCTCCTTCTAGGATGAGAGTAGAAGATGGATATAGTGAGTCTCCTCAGTGCATTTTTTTTACTGGTCACCGTACTTCAGATGTTGGGTGTTGTGACTACTTTGCAGTGCTTTGTTTCGTCAAGTGCTTTATTGTTGATTTTTAAATGCTTAGTTTGCCTTTAGTGAAAAGTCTCACAAATTGGCTACAAATGGGTTGAAATTGTCGAAGAATTCCAGTTCTTATATCTTTGGTCGGACATATTTTTGCATAGTTTTGTGGAGTGTGATGTGATGTGTTGCAAAAGTGCATCAGAAGGTGCACTTGGCTAAGTGTTTCTGGTGTTGCAATCTGCTTGGTGTGGTCTTCTTTTGCAGTTCCAGTCAATCTTGCGTGACCGAGCATGTCGCTTGCCCTTTCATTATAGGGTAGCGAGGAAAGAAATTGAAGGTCGCTTTTATGCACTACGATTTTTACATTTCTAAATTTTTTTGAGAGAGAGAGAAACAACTAGTTATCGTAACGTTTTAGTGATGCCGAGGACGCGATACGTGGTCGCGATGGTTACGACCTGGATGGTTGTCGCATTCGTGTGGAGATGACGCGAGGAGTGGGTCCGCGTGGTCCCGGTGGTCGGCCTATCTACGGCGGTGCTGGATATGATCGTCGTCCCCCGGCGCCAAGAGGACCACCTGTCCGTCGAAGTGGATATCGTGTGATCATCTCCGGACTTCCCGCGTCCGGCTCTTGGCAAGATTTAAAGGTATTGATTGCTGTCTTTGCGGTCACTCTTTGTTTCGGCTGCAGCGAAGCATTAAAATTCGCAACTTCGCAAAAAAGAGTTTATTTTGCGAATTAAGCACTGAAGGGAAAGGGGGGAGGGGAGAGAGAAGGAGGAGTTTATGCAATAAGAAGCTTAAATGCGAAGTGACATAATATGTGCCAGAGAAGGGAAGATATGAGGGGAAGACAGGAGTTTATGACGTTTGCTGCATCCCAAATAGGGGTTATCTGGCAGTCAAGCAGTCGACCTGTTGCATACCTTATATAAAGGAAAGTGAGCGCGAGTAAAATGCTGTGCTTTCGGCGAGGCGCGTCAATGTTGAATCTTTGAACTATGTGTACAGATGCACGGACATGGTGCAGCTGAGGTCTGAGTCATTCCATCGCGGTTTCCGCCACATGTAAGAAGTGTTTACCTCTTGCACTCAAGCATTATTTCATAACCATGCTCGCATACAAGAGAAAGACACTTGTATGCATGATCCGTAGGTTCATTTCTTGCTCACTTTGAACAAATATTTTGTATTCACAGAATGCGTTGTAGGTGTGTTTTTAAACGTTTAGCAAGCATGATTACCAACTCATGATCGGCACTTCATCCCCTACAGAAAAAACTGCGTCGAAGTTCGGAAATCAAGAATGCAAAAGTTGCCTCTTTTTATAATTTGTTTCAACGAGTTTGTACTTTGAGATGTCTAGCTTTGCTCTTGTTGTCGCTACTTTTAAGAAAAATTGATTGAAAGATGTCGTGATAGTAGGATGTTGATTTGCGATATCGTCGTAACATCCTGAGCTTGACGAGTTCGTGGAAGGGGTGCAGTGGTTGAATGTTGAATGTTCCGGAAGTTTTGAGACTTTAAGGAAAATTGGGAACTCATACCTCAGTGAGCGGCGAAGTAGGATCATCGAAAAATTGCATTAGTGTTAATGTAGGCACGTATACTGACGTGTTTAAACGGCATTAACAGAGTGTATCCATTTACGTGTAGAGAAAATATACCCATGTGGTCGAGCCCTAACCTCACGCGATCCTACAACTTCACTTGAGCGGAAGTGGAAGCAATATGAAAGGAGTTCATTCGCATGAGTGCAGTATTGATTAAAGTGGAAAAAGTAATGTGCGCAGAGCAGTATAACGTTTTATTGATATATGTCTGTGGTCGAACTAGACATAGGTCCATTTATTTTTTTTTAACGTGGTGCCGTGGCTTTCGGAGTCCGTGAGTAGAATTCGTGCTATAAGTCGAACTTATGCGCGGTGCATCTAAAGTACCACTAAGGTTGCTAATTTATATGCGATGGGCTGTTTGAAGAGTTCCTGCGGTTGGTTGGAGGACGGGGAATCGGAGAGCAATTTCGAAATTGATTTGCTATGATGTTGATCACACTATTACGTGATACAGTAGTGAGATTGGTGGTCGATACTTTTGTCGCAGCATGTGGTCAGATGCTTTCAGGATCACATGCGTGACGCAGGTGATATCTGCTACGCGGACGTGTACAAGGATGGAACCGGTGTGGTCGAATACACCAAGTATGATGACATGAAGTATGCTGTTCGCAAGCTTGATGACACGAAGTTCAAATCACATGAGGTTAGAGGTTTTGATCGAATGCATGCTTGGGCAGGTTTCTGACCAACAGATACAGTAGTACAGAACTTACTCTGTGAAACGGTCCTTTCGGAAGTACATTATCTTTTTCCTAATGTGGTGACTGGTGTTGATAAGTCCTTGAAACAGTTGTCACCGTGGAGGGAAAAGAAATGTATCGTCTTACCTCTGACATGATGCAACACGTCAGTCTGTCTCAGTACGTCGTCTTATCGTTTGAACGCGAGTATTTCAGCACATATTCTTTGTGTAAAACTGTGCTTCACACAGATATTTCTTCACCAGCTTGTAGCAACTTTAGCACATCAGAGTGAAGAGTTACGTTAATGATTCTGGGAGTTCATTCGTTTTCTGGACGGTATGAAGCTTTGACCTTTGATGTTTTTGAAACTGAGTGGGACGCATATAAAAAATTTTTTCTTCTTTGCGAGCATGTAAAGGTGAACAACCATCTGTAGGTCATTTTCTTTTACGACGATCTCTAAAAAGATCGGTGGCTGAAAAAACCCAAAAGCTTTATCTCTTATTAGAACATCCAGCGTGACCATTGCATTCACACCATTTCTGTCTTTGAAAAATAGGTATTTGCGCAACCTGACTCCTTTATTTCGTTTTTCGTTTATCTGTTCCTCAGAAAATTGGGCAAATCTTGGACAATTTGTTGCCCCTGGAGTTTTATCCGACATTATGCTGGCATTATTTGTGATGGAGCGACAGCTTCGGCAAAATTTCGCAACATTTGCATTTCATTTTTCTTACGATGCCCATCTCCGGTTTCATTAACCGATTTTTGGTTAGTAGGAAATTCATTTCGGTTGATTGTGGCTGAAGGTGGAGGGGAAGCCGCCTTTTCGCAATCATTGCTACAGTGAGCTTGCTTTAATTAAGTCGGCAACAACTGCCTTTCCCGCTACACTTTTACTTCGGCGAGCAATGTTTTTATGTCAGCATCGTCGAGTGTATCCATGTTGCACGCACGTGATATCTGCAATTAAAATACTTGCAGTTCTACGTTTTCTTGTTCTGAGAAAAGGTGCTATAGAATTTGACGTCACTTAGGCCGATTGCCTAGTGCGAATAGCATTTCTAACGGCTGCTGGCTACTACAGCCGTCGGATATTAAACTGTCATTCATTATTCAAATGGTGACAAGCAAAACGAAATGTAACATTGGGAAGAGTTCATGTTAACAAGCGTGTTTGTTTATTTGTTTTATATAAATGTTGTAACCTCAGGTGATTGGGTCACTCGCTGCTCTATCAGTCGAATCTGTTTTGTTTTATAATGAAAGCTATCGTAAACTTTATTTTGGGTTTGAACGACTTGCTTGATTCTTCGATAGGAAGGAACAAGTGTAGTTCTGATTCCTTCATTTATGCAAAATTTTAGGAGAGCATAAATTTGTACAGATGGAAGAGTTGTTTATATATGGATGACTCGAAAGTGCACTATTCGTTCGTGCAGGAGAGTTAATTAAGCATTGGTTTGGAGGATGAGGTGGGCATGACCCATTATCAGGACGGGACTGCTATAATGCCAGCACCTTTCTCAGAGTTTATATAGGTGAGTGCTCTAGCAAATTATAGTTCTTGAACGAAGGTTGTCTGCAGGGAGATACGTCGTACATCAGAGTGCGTGAGGCGAGTGCACGCAGTCGCTCACGCACGCGTTCGCGTTCACCACACACGAAGCGCGACTCGCCGCAGTACAGTCCAGCTAGATCGGGATCACGGTCGCGCTCTGCGTCTCCGGCGCGCTCGAAGTCGAAGTCGAACACTCCGCACTCGTTGCGCTCTCGTTCGTGAACGCAGACACCCCTCGAACCTTCAAGCGTACGCCCTTTATCACATCCTACATCACCATCGGTCTCTTTTAGTTGAGGACTTTTGATTTCGTGAACACTTAACCGAGGGCTGGTTTTTCACAAAGGTGGGTCCATCGCAGACCCAACCGTCGCCCCCCCCCCCCCCCCCCCCCCCCCCCACCAACTGCCCCTTGAGAAGGAAATGATGCTTACGAAATCTACATTCCTCAATATCAAAGAGTGCCATCCACTTCATCAATATTTGTTTGCAGTGTGCAGGTCAGTTTTGATGGATAAAGACAAGCGGTGGACGCAGAGATGAGGATGGGAGGGGAATCTCATTGATCTTGAAAGTGTTTGAATTGGAAAATGAAGCAATGGTTGCTTGATTTTTTGTAAAATATAGCTTTCACACCTTCAATTTCTGCGTCCACACGGACCACTCGCGTTTGATTACAGTGATTATTAAAAACAACCTGCCACTTGATATTTGAGGCTCTTTTTCTCTCGAAACCTTGAAATTGTTTAGAATTTTCCTCGTAAAACGAAATGTAATTTGAAAAGACGTCGATGCTGAGTGGATTTCAGATCTCCAAACTGCGTTGTCTGCGCTTGAGCGTTTTGGTCCGTGCATATTGCTTTATTCTGCTTTTTCTCGGTCCACATATTACATTTTTTTCGTTCGTGGTCCACATGTTACCACCTTTTTTATTCACAGTCATTTCTGTCCCAATACCGTTATGCATCTTTTTTTCCATTTCTACAAAAGCCTGGCCGCGATGAGTACAGATCCAGTGATTTACGATTAAACCTTAGTGAATCAGTAATTTTTTCACTGTTGGACCCCTGCAATATTATAATGTGCTATTTCCGTTGTCTCGATAAAGCCATCACCACTACCGCATTTTGTTTCTCGGACTCTACTTGAACAAGGGTGGGATGATCTTTTGAAACTTTTTTTCATGAAGAACTCGAGGTCCCAAAACAAGCGTCGAACTTCGCGTCTTTTTTCACCGTTTGGGAACACAGGGCATTTGCATGGGTCTCCTTGGCCCACGTGCAGTTACTTTCATACTGCCGGCCATTGAAGTTCTTTAACTTTATGTCGTTAGCATACTTCTTTTTGAGCAGGGAGCCACTTAAATGCTCTCTTCGTTCGTAAGCACTCTGCGGTTGTTTCTTCATTTTCTCGTTTTTCATCACATCTTTTAATTTCTCTGTGTTTTGGCTATTTTGTTTCAGTTATTCCCTGTTCCCAGCAGTATGACCAGGATGTTCTGGAAGACAGTGAAGCTATTAGTTTTGATGGACAAAGATGGTTCCGCTTCATTAATTGTGCTAAAGACATGAAAGTTCTTGCGGTGTTCCTGCGATCTTTTATACTAGAATTTTCCTTGCCTTATGCTTCTTAAAAGTACTGTCAATTTTTTTGTACGTGAAAAATTATGGGTGAAAAAGTATTTTTGCTTTGAGGTTATGAATAGTTTCACCGCTACTTTGAGGCTTCACCGCTTTTCATTGCTTCCCTTTACCAATGCTAAGATCGGTATCTGACATTTTGTTGGATTTTTTATCTTTCTAAAATTATGTTCAACCTGGTATTACGTGGTAGGGTCCGGCGCGGTCATCCTTTCAGGCTTCCTTCCAGTTCTTTTTCCCAACATTTCCGCTTCGGTCAGCTATGCTGGCATTGTTAGTTTCATTCGGATTGCAATGTTTTTTTGTTGAGTGCTTATTCATTGTCATAGAGTTGCAGTTCTTCGGCCCCGGTTTAGCGATGGAAAGGGAATGATTGTTATTTGACGGCAGATGTTTCTTGTAGATGGTCGGGCATCATTGATGCTTCTCAATGCGCTGCCGGTGTTCACAGGAAGATGCTAACACCGGGGTTGCTATATTCATCGATGTGTTGCAACTGTTGTTTTTAAATAATCGACGTTGATTTTAATGGGCAAAGATTCGAGGGGTATGCATTATTTGTCTTATCAGGTTATCGTACGTTTGAAGCTGTTTGTTCTGGTTCAATAAACGTTAATAACACAACGAAGTGTTCTTTCAGTGAGGACAAACTTCGCTAGTACTTGAATTACGAAACGCACGCACGCTCTTTTATGGCGATCGCTTTTCGCTGTTTTCAAACGCGGTTGAACAATCAATCGATCGACCATTTCGAATATCGATTTTCGATCGATCACCTCGAAATCGATCGCCTGAAAGCGACAATTTTTGAAACGAAGCGATCGCAAAGGAATTCGCACGCTATGGCTCCCCCAGGTTACTAAGCAGCATAGAGGATGGGAGGTTAGGAGGAAGGGGATGGATGGTCCCTGAGTCGTAACTAGTGGGCTGCAGGTGGATAGATTTGTACGATCGCAATCGGAGGGCTGTATGACTAGGCTGATAGGCAGTAAACGTCACCACTGGTGTTTAAGAGCAATTTTGGGGAATTTTGTGAGAATGAACTAGGGCAATGCGTTGCTCTTTGGTCCGTCCTTATCGTTTTTGGTTAGATGGGGGGAGGCATGATCTCACAAAAATGAGTGCAAACTCAGGAAGTGGTTATTTTGTTTTTGATATTTCAAGCGTCAAGTTGTCAAGGCTGTTGTGGGTGAGGTAAAACTCTCACACCATAATTTGGTAAGATGGCGCCGGCTTGTATAATTGCAAGTTCTGGAATGATCCAACGACTGCTGCGAAGTTATTCTAGCTGCGCTCCTTATGGAGAATATAATTTGAACAAAAGTAAGGCTAAACTATGCGATTCTTATAGCAGAAAAGACTACGCGTTCTCATATGCGACGAGTGACTGCCGACGAGCGTGAGTGTTACAGGTTTGGCAGTTTTCGTTGATGCCAAAGTACAGCAGTTCTCACTTTGCAGTTGAGAGTTTGAGCGTCGCTCCTCACTGATTCTACATCTCTACGATGGACTTTGCGTTGACATCTTGTTCCACCTTAATGTAACACGGGATGTACTCTTTCAAAAGTAAAGCATCTTGGATCAAATATCGTCGTAGTAGTTTCGGTCGTCTCGGAGGTAAAGGAATTTTGACCAAAGTTAGTTCCTCAATTATTTAGCTCAGCATTTGGAAAGCGATTTGTTATGATAGTGCCACTGATGGAAAAACTCGCAGGCATTTCTTCGGTTGGGAACGGGAAACAAAAAAAGATGCTTAATAGAAAGGAGAATGGTGCAGAGAAGGCAGTGTGAATCCGAGTTGGATGACAATTGATTATGAAAGGGGGGAGGGGTGCCCATTTTAATGCACATAGTTGATAGTAATTCTTAGTTGGATGTGGCTGAACAACTTGGAAGCAGCTAACATTCTCGTCTCTTTATCGATTGCTAATTTATCTAACGAAATGCTATGCGACTTGCATTGCTCGTTGAATCGTTGCCAGAAAATCTGTGAACCGCGGAGACCCAAAAGTTCGTCGATCGTTTCGTCCAAGGATTCGACCCTATGGGCGGTTGGTTTTTTTGTTGCGTTTCTTTATTTGAAAAAGTGTTTCATGAAAAGTCTTGGTCCTTTTGCATGTATCGTTATGCGCGCATATAGGTTTGGTTGATTAGATCCAGGCCTCAACTCTTAACTTGGGGAAAGTGTATAAGCGCAGGATTTACTATTATAGGAATGGCGGGGGGCCACGTTCAATGTCAAGGTTTGGTTCTGTCCGTCAGGTTCATCGTTGAGGCCAAGGATGTTTCACTCATGCATATGAGTGAACCAATAATTTCATTTTTTTTTGCGACCTTGTGCGTTTGTAGATGAATGAAAGTTTCGAAAATGAGCTGGACCTGGGTGAAGTAGGTTGCTGTGACACCGTTGAAGATGGACAGGTGGTCAGTGTGGTCTAAACGCAGCCGAAAGATTGAGAAAACGAAAAACGGTATACTCCCCTATCTGATTCGGTGACGTTTTGGATTTGTAAATGATACGTTAGGCATTTGGGTTGTTCAGTGAAAGGTTTTGCAGGAGTGAGGCGTGGCTGTTCGCATCCGTTGGAGGGATTGGAGGGAGGAGTTGGTGCAATCTATCGATGGGCATCCAATCCGCCGAATGTAATCGAGGGACGTATGTGAGCTAAAATGGATCAGTTACTGTTTCGATTCGATGGCCTTCAAGTTTGCTTCGATGTGAAGAGGGAAGATGCGTCAAGTTGGAAGAAGTGGATACGATCACGAGGAATGCGTCAACAATACGGAGAGTGTCTTCGACCGGAGTGCTTCGTTTTTAAAGTTAAAGGTTTTTTATCTAAAGTTGCTGGTTATTTTTGTGATGTGATTATTTGCTGCAGGTTTAGCACAAAATTATTTGTTTACAAATTAGGAGTGGTTTTATTATCTAAGGTGTTCAATGAAAGAGTCCAAACAGTTGTGAAGTTTCTCTTTCTTTTAATGTTTTTGAATAGATCTGTCGTCTGCCAGAATATTTTTTACGTTCGATATATTTGCAAAAGGTTTTATCGCTTAAACCTGCGCTGGTAAAGACTTGCAACTTGTCCGATCGTGCTGGTGTTGTTTTTTTCTTTGCTTTTGTTTTCGGTTGCTGATATGGTCTTGTTCATATGTCTGTTGTTTATAAAAGATTGCATTGATAAATTGCATCTTGTAGTGAAGACCTCGCAGTTTGGTAATAAAGTTCAATAAAGCTTAAATAAAGATCGGCAAGTTTGATAAAAACCTTTTCTCAGAAAAGAGGGTCGCACGGCCCAAGTGCAGAGAACGTGGCGTGTGGCTGCGAACCGTGAACGGAGCTGAGCCCCTGTCCCTCATTGCGTACGCACCATTACCGTACTCTGCAATCTGCGAACGAGTATTGACGTCCATCATAGAAACTGGAAACTTTAACAGAAACGTGTAAGTTTTTCCACCATCGAACTTAGAATGTCGATTTAATGCCCCAATGCAAAATTTCAACTGAATTGAAGGAGGAAGTGCAGTCGTTGGATGGGCCACCTGTGATGCGCCACTCAGATTGTAGAGAACGATGGCCCATCCAGCAAGTGCATCTCCCCTCCTTCAATTGAGCTAAAATTTTACATGGGAGCATTCGATCGACATTCTAAGTTAATGATCCGAGAACCTGCATGTTTCTTTTACAAATTTTACAGTTTCTATGATGGGCGTTAAGAATCGTTTGCAGAGTGCATTGCAGGGTAGTGGTGCGTACGCAATGTGAGGCAGGAGCTCAATTATCTCTTAGTACTTTTTTTAAATGATTGTCTCTACACTAGCGTGTTAGGACCGCCCCACTACTTTCTCCTCATGCCATCTTATAGTTTACCACACCTGGCGGAGGTGCGCACTTCCTTTTCGGCTTCTACCATAGCATACTGGGAAAATTTGTCTTGAGGTTTCCATTTGAGATTTTAAAAACGTTGTCAGGGAATTTATTGTCAGCATTGTGAAGTACTCAATAATTTTGTCGCAAGCAGCGAGCAGATGGAGCTTTCTGGATTTGAGCTTCCTGTCGATCGGCGTGATACTCGCTTTCATTTGCATGAAATGATCGAATGATCGAAATAGGTAGAAGTAAACCGCTGACGAATACTACTACGTCTAGAGGCTAATTTCGATTGACTATCTTTACTGCTCTTTTTTGAAAGGAACATATGTGATACGGCAGAAGTATCTTTAATGTTTTCATTTGCTTCCTTCATGAAAAGAACTTCCAGCTCATCGGAGCTCTTTTATTATCACCGCTATTGTTCCATTATTTTTTCTGGGAGGTTTTTGAGATAGCCGCAAGCATTTTGGGTGCAGTTGTTTTCATCGTCTAAGCAGTTGTTTGCATATGCCACATAAGTGACCTCCCGCTATTCGTTAATAGTCTTGAAATTGTTCGTGTATTTCGGGGGCTGATGCCATTAATCGGTAACTAGGAGCTTACTGGCAACTGCTGTTGAATTCATGTTTAATTTAATATGTTGTTCAACAGAAGACCTTAACGAGGTGTTATCTGCCCTTAGGAGCCTTCTGAAGTAGTACCTTCCAGATCAATATATTTTATTCTGAATATATTGCTTGCTAGAAAGCACTAACGATGCATTGTCCGCCGTCAGAAACATAATGAAACATTGACCCCCGGAATGATCGGCGCCACAGACGTCTCTGCTTCTTGATTAACCCTCTGAGGTAGAAAACCTTCTCGTTTTTTAACTGATCGATTCATTCGCGACAAGAGGTCTTCGTTTTCTGGGAATTCGACACTGCCATCGTCACTACTTATTAAGTCGGTGCACTCTGGGTTGTCGTCCGTTAATAAGCCACTTCTGGATGGTCAAGAAGTTCATTATGTGAATTAAGGTACCTTTATTAAGTGTTTGCTCCTTCTTCATTGTTCTTAGTTATTGAGTTTCAGCGCAGTATGAAATCCGCTTTAGTATATCGTTTTTAACGGTGGCAGGTCACATTTCTGAAGTTAATAATTTTTTAGGATTTGGATGTGAGGTAAAATATAAATGATTTGGACGCTATGGGATTTATGTTTTTTCATACATCTTTTTAACGGCGAGTATGTAAGTCTAATATTTGATAAGGTTTTATTGCTATTTTTCTCGTTGATAAACTATATTCAAATGTAATTATGCATAAGTAAGTGTGTTCGTTCTCATACCAGCGTTTAGTAATATATTACTGCTAAAAGTTTATTGCCAATTAATCGCATAATTGATCATCCGAATCGCATCTGTAATGAAATTTGCAAGATGAATGCTAGTAACATAAATGGACTTAACAAAGGGTCAACAATGAAAGGCTTAAACCAACGTAAACGGTGCTAACATACTGCTATTTTGCAGGTGGACTAAATTTTCTTTGTGTGACGGTGGTCGACGAGTACTCAAAATTGAGCGATACTGAGAAAAATATATCTCGATGTAGAAATCGAGTCATGATGGCCTACCGACTAAGGGGCGTATTCAGATGGTGCTGAACAGAAAAGGCTCAGAGAATCCGCAGTAGTAAGGGGAAGACAGAACGATCAATGAATGAGGTCGTCGACGTTCGATCGCCTTTGCGCTCTGCTTAATACCTCCTTGCAGATCTAAAATACAACAATAACGCTATGATACTACGTCGTCATGAACCCAAAATGCACCAGTAATATTATGATAGTTTCTCTTTGTAGATAGAAAATTGTTACAACAGTTTCTGTGAGGCGATCCAGATGAGTGGAGTCCATCATAATAAGATACAATAAAAATTGATCAGTATATCAATAAGATACAATAAAAATTGATCAGTATATCGTATACGTATCACTTTTTCGTGGGGAATGATCGTCATCGTGTTTAACCATTATTTGACTGGGAAATGTTGGGTTCTTTCTGTTTCGAAACAGACGTTATGTTGTAGGTCATTGTTCTCGCGTATCGTTGTTGGATTATATAGCCTTCTTTTGTCGTCAAATGTACTACCATCTTTTGCTGGGGTGGAGGAAACCATGACTTGGCCATATGGCCATGTGGTCCTGAGGCAAGAAAAAGGCCTACAGACTCTTTTGCTGGTTTAGAGGCTATTACTATTATTTCTAAGGGAAATAGAGGATGTTAGTTTGGCGATGAAGTAGAAAGAAGAAAATTGAAAGCATCTATTTGAGCGACTTGAACGGTGACCGTTGACGTAAGTAAAGGGTTGAAGCTCCTCAACAAATCAAATTTGCCCCGGCAACCACCTAGAAATGACCTGGAAATAAAATTGTTTGTGCGATATTTTCTCGGTCGATTGGTTTCCTATATTAGGCAATGCATTTCTACTATATTCAGATTTGACGAATGTTGTTCTATTAGTTTTGAAAGGATTGACAATCACCTAATGACTGTTAATTTGCTTGCATCCTGCAGTTGATTAGATTTTTTTTCGTAAACATTGTTTGATGGTAAGTGAAAAAAGTGTCCGCAGACTCATAGCTGTGGCCTTCCTCTTTCCAGGCATGTTCGGGTAAACTTGGCAGTTTGCAAGTACTTTTACCTTTCACTAATTGTTGTTGCTAATTGTCGTTGTTGTCATTATTGTTGTTGTTATTGTTGTTGTTGTTGTTGTTTTTGCCTATTTATACATCATCGGTTTTAATACACCAGAGTACAACAATGCTGAAGAGAGCATAGCGCCCTTAATGAGAATAGAATTGAGATCACATAGGACGAAATGTAGAAACCACTAAAGTAGGAATTGCGAAATGTACACTTTGGATGATATCTATACCAGACTTGACATTGATCTATTGAATTCAAAGGAAATTTAGAGCACTTGAATGCCCTAAAAACTTCACGTAGATTTGGCGTCGAGTAGGATTCATATATTACATGAGTTTTGTTAAACGAAAACAAAATCTCTTGCAGAAGACGTCTATTGACGATCGCACCAATGAAAGCGTGATGATGTTATTCTCGATGGATTTTTTTTTTCGTTGGTCTCATTAAATGGTGCATAGGTGCATATATTGTACCAGTTTCTTTGCATTCCTCACCGTTTATTTGTGACTGAGCTAGTGTAAAATAAAGGTGTGACCATTGTAAATTCCATACGAGTTTTTTTTTATACGTATGTTTTATGGGTTATGTTCGTTGTAGATGTTGCAAGATAGTTTTGGACATGGTTGTTTAATTTAAATCATACACTTTAAATTTTGTTATTTTAGCCGAGCTGGAGTTACAGCTCAAATCGAAAAGTAGGCATATACTAACGAACATACTTTGACACAAGTTGCTACTCGCTGAGATGCGCCATTTATCACAAAATGTTTTGTAAAGTTTTTTGTAGTGTTGCAGTTCGATTGAAATGTTAGGCATATTTTACTATTTACCGGCAATCGACGATGTTGTTGAGTGCAACCAATAGCACTGCAATTAGTCTAAATTCGACCTCACTTCTGCCGTGCTCATCCATAAAAGAACACAACTGATGCATTGCTAACTTCTTTGCTTGCCTTTGTTCACTATTGGCCTCTCTCGGATTTCAAAAAATAAGTATAGATATGAATTGATTACTCACTGTGTTTATAGAAACGGTTACAATTAGTAAAGAAAATCCTTGTTTTACTTGTTTACATGTCTTTGATTATATCATTGTTGAGTGAAGAGGAACTGCAAAGAAAGAATTGCACAAGTTAACTTGCCGTTTGCATGGGCTCTTTGCCTTTTCTAGCAATTTTTCCCTTGTTAGTTCTCTTCGAAACATAATATGTATGCTTCATAATAAAATCACTGCTAACCGTCGTTATATTTAACCTCCTTTAGTTCACACTTATCAATAGGTACTTTTATTAGATATTCCTATCAGCAGGTATTTATCAACAATTATTCCCATCAACAAGTGCTTATTAAGAGGCGCTCCTATAAAGACGTATTCTTTATCTTACAGTCTGCCAAAAGTATTAAGCTAGGTAAAATGCAGCAATAGGATTTGCCTGCAGCGCATTTCTCTATCTGCATTCTTTTAACCGTTTTTCTATATTTTATTTTATGATTATGTATTTTGTCACATACTACTAATTGCTAGGACTACAGTAATGAGAAGTGTTATTGCTTTGAGACATATTGGCATCACATAAGAACATCGATACGCATATAGTAACGCGCCCATATAAATTTTACCGTAATCGTGGAAATATTTCAGGTTAATAGGTCAAGGAAGTTGCCCGACAAACTCATATCCTGGAATAACCTTTGCCCCTTTTGAGCTATTTTTAATACACCATAGTTGCTTGAACCAAACCCCCGGGGCTTTTATTGTTTGCAGTCTTCAGGGACCCGTGTTTCCACTTTAAAGCTGCATTATTTCATGATGAGCTGTTTTCCTTTTAAATATGTTTTTTGGTCACTTTATTACTTATTTACGTGGGTATTTAGATGTTATCAGTATGCGTGAGAGTGCTTAAACGACGCTGCCACGTTTCTTTTAGTAATCTCAACATTTTTGTGCTTAGTTTATTAACTTTTTCAACAAAGCTTCTATCTATAATTGCGAACTACATATTGCAGCTGTCATGAAAACAAATAGCTTGTTTTTATTTATATTATGGTTTACTTATATTCTTTTTTATTTATATTATAGTTCACTTATATTCTATGTTTTCATGTAGATGTCCTATATTTACGTATAGATATTTTACGTGTACTGTGCAATTTGCATAACCTTTTATCAAGAGTTTTATCAGAGAGGTTAATTAGAACGAATTTCATCAACCTCTTCAATTCATTTCTTATTTTTGAAATCCGATTACAGTAATGTTCGCTAATCATAGTTGTCACAGATCTTTCTTTCTTTTTTTTTTTTGCAGCTCACTTTTTTGCACTTCACTATAACGGTTTACATATATGCAAATTTTAAGTCTACGAATATGTCGCATAAGTGATGCATGTAAATTTTGATATGTAGTGTGCACATCGTAATATTTCAAACTTAGGTGGAATATTTCAGCTAATTCTGTTCAAATGAAATTGGATACATATGAGAAAATAGACGGGAAATGAAGCGCACGAATCATGAAGATTGAAGATTTTATAGGTGAAGTTAGGTCTAATATTTTGCTTACTTCAGAAAACGATAAAGTTATATTTTGATGAGCATACTCTCAATAACTGATAACTCCAGAGGAGGAGTCTTTTAGGCACTCCTAATTTTTCTGAGTTTAATTTGAGGTGTTATTTCCAGTCATAGGTTTCTTCATTTATATATACGTCTGTAACTTTTAACGGCATTTCACTTTCTAGAGAGCCTGTAATGGCTTTATCACTCGAAATTGTTCAGGTGTATAAATTGATAAAGTATACAAGTGCTAATCAGCTATCTTATGAATATTATGCAGCGCGCGTATCATTGAGCGATTCTCAGTGTTTAAGGGTACTTGATTTTTCTAGAAGAACCTATAATGGAGTGAGGAAGGAGGTATGTAGGGGTGTAGGGGGTTTTCTATTGGAGTTTCGCGATGCCTTTGTTTCTATTCCTCTTTTTTATAAATTCGATTTTATTCTATTCTCTACTTTGGGAAGTTGGCTTAAACCTTTATACGACCATATATGCCTTTTTGAAATGGAATTAAACGTTGCTTGAATACCTGAATAATCGAATACTTGAGTAGCTTTTGCATGTAATATAGTCGAAACTTTTCATACGTGCAGAAGGTGAATTCTATAAAATTGCCGCAGCGAACGCTATTTGATAGACGTTTATTGAAATGTTCATCTAACCGATCGCATTCCACGTTTTTGCTCTTCTTTTAGAAGTACACGTCAACAAAGAACCCACTCATGAATCACTTTTTTTACAAACCTTATAACTTCTGAATCTCATTTTTTGCTGTTGTGTTTTTTAAGTCTCTTTGGAGTTTTGAGTTTCCTTTTTTTGCGTTATGATCTCTGGATTGATTAGCACAAATCATGCGCATAAGAACATGTTAAGTGGCCGCTTAAGTTCATACTCATCTAGTATGAACTTAAGAGGCCGCTTAACATGTAGTTTAGTGGGACTGATTATTACATAGACAATGTAGTGTAGCACGTTTCCTTCGGATGAAAACTATCATAGATATAATCGTTGATAGCTAATAACGATGAATGGTCATCGATGAATGCATTTTTATAAATAATTAATGGAAGGAATTCGTTGACGATAAATTTGTATTGCTGTAAAATTAATTATTCTCTTTGGTAGTTTATTCTATATGAAGTTCATTGCAATCAACTCATTGAAATTGCGGAATTGTTATATGTGTAAAATTTCAGAAATTTGCAATAATTTGTGAAATGGTAGCAAATAAGTTGTTTGCTCAGCAAGAATTATGCAATAACACTGATGCAATATTGTAGAATTTCATCTAAAGTAAGCGTTATTTAACTCTATATCGATGGTACCCAAACTAACGGATATCGAACTCACTATATTCATATTTAGTGCTTTGATATACGGAAGAGATTTCAATAATTTTTAGAATTCAAGTGATCAATTCATAGATGCGTCGATCATTGCACACTAAAACTACTCCTCCAATATTTACAATGTCTTCAGTTTACATAAAAGGTATTATTAGATGTTTCATGGATATTACGTCGATTATAGTTGGTCACTGGTGAGGTGGAGTCCTGCAAAATATCTTTTCGAGTTCATTGATTGGAGCTGTTTGCATAGCTGCAGCTTTCACACTTCCTGTTTGTGAGTGAACAACGGCGCTCATTCCAGCTAATATAGTGAGTGAGTGAGGTGTGCTTATAAGCACCCACAACGATGCTGTTGATCTTTGATCAGATGTGGTGCGTCCGACACGTAAAGCGTGCGACTCCACTAGGTTCCGCCCCTCCCCGATGATCTTTGTTCCACATGCCAACGTGACTTTTGCCAATCGTATCGCTCACGGATGTCGTCCGCATTCTGCTATCCATTTCTGGGGAATTGTTATTCAAATTTTCATAGATTTTGCTGCAGACATTGCCAGTAACCTAACGAAGTAAAGATGTTTAAGTACGTTGGATTGTCAGTATATTACTTTAATAATCTATTATTTGTTATTTATTACGTGAACAATTCCACAGCAATTTCATTCTCAAAACTATTCAATGTAAATTTTTTGATCGCTGAAGCAGTGTTAAACTTTTCAATCTGAACAGCTTTATTTCGGTTGCCTTTATCAATGCTTTATTTCCAAATAAAGTGTTTTGCCTATAAAAGCTGTTCAACGCGCTGATAAAAGCCTAACATATGAGATGTGCGATGTATCTGTTGCTGTTTTCCACATTCTCCCGTGCACCTATCGCTCCTAACAGTATGAAAATAATTTTACGTGTGGGAGTGCTAGAGAAGCAGTCTGCTTGCTTGTTTAACTGGCAATGAAAACCTTAGAAATAGATTTGCCTATATGCCGTAAATTCGTATGCACATAGTTCGTTTGCCTGTGTGTCCGTTTGCCTGTCGGGTAACTTAAGCTCGCAAGCACACAAGGCTGCAGAAACGATGTTTAGTAGTATTGGCGCACTTTTATTTGGCATGTGATGTTCCAAATGAATTTTTCTCGTTACCGGTCAAATATGAACAAATTTTCTTATTTTAGCTATGATTTAATTGAAACAATCGGCCAGATCGAAGAGCAATAGTTATCATTAATAGTGGGATCTTTCTTATGCTGATCTTCCTGGCTCATTTCCCCATTCCTTTCAAAAAGAATTGCTTTGAAAAATTAAACTCATAAAAGACTTTCTTCCTCCCGTAAGTAGGAATATCAGGTGATGGGCATTTTGCTCAGCTTGTGAACTCAACGATTGGGAGAGCCCAAAAACAAAATAAAATTTGATGACTAAGTAAGGATTCTTTCAATGGTAAAAAACCGCTAAAGGTTGAAAATAATTTGCTAAATATGATGTAGAAAAACGTCATCGATTTTTCGCTTTCATGTGTTGGCATTGCTAAGGAGATGTGGAGGGAGAAAGGGGTGTAGGGGTTGGAAGATCGCTGGTGGCAATCCCTCTAGGCGAATATATGAGTTCTTTTGTTTCTGTTAATCCGTTTGGTTTTCGAACAGTTTCCCTAGGATGTTATCTATAATTCACTAGGTCTACTCCTAAACTCATAAATCAGCACCACCAATAATGTATTTTTGTATTTCGGGCATGGTTCATGTGTTACGAATTAACGAATAATTAGTTCCCTTCTGAAATTCGGTTTCATTTTTCTTGTTTTCTCGTCACGATGCAAATGCTCCATATTTAGACTTTATCCTAGAGTTACTCAGAGCCACGTTTGTTCACTTCCGGTCTGAGATCTGTTGATGTTTGTTTCATTTCCGGTCTCGTTATGTTGCTGTTTATTTATTTCTTATTTTATTTTGTCAACTTTGTTAATTATTTTTAACTTTTATCTATTACTGAAGTATTCGGTATTGACTCTTCACTAAAAGACGCCAACTCTAATCAAGCATCATAGAAACTTTTCTTTAACTATTTACTATTCACTTCCTTTTCCACAGCTATTAATTTTTACTTCGGAAAGCTCATATGGTTTTGCTGGTCGTTTTTATAACAAAGTTCAGGATTTTCTAAAAGACCAAACTTTCGTGGTAAAAAAATTCTCTTTGATTACAGACATATTTTGTGGAACTTCACTGTATTTACAATTTAAAGGCTTGCAATGAAATTCTGTGATCAAGTTCGTTATGCGCCTTCTTTCTCAGTAAATTCCATCGGAATGAGAAGAACTAAGTTTGCTTTAGCTCTTATTCCTCTTTGATCCTTCAAATAAACAAAAGTGATCGTGTATAATACCTCGTCACTTGTGCCGTACTCATTCTTAGTATAACCCCCTTCTCCTTTTGCACAAATCATTGCCCGTAACGAATTTTTATAGGAAGTGAAAAGGCAGTGATGGTGTCAGCTCGTTGTAGATACAATTCCAGTTACAATTGTGGAAGTGGCATAAGTATACGGATAAATTAGAAGCCTACTAACTTAAATGTATATCGCACTGACGATTAATTGTGATCTGTGATCTTCAATCGAATGTAAGCTTTGATGACCACCATAGAATTGGCGAATCATAGCGTTTGGTCCTGTTGAGGCTTGCTGCCATCAATTTTTAATTAAACTTAAGTTGGCATCCTCCTTCGATTTCCCCCCCCCCCCATCATCAGCAAGAGGGACTATTTTTCTCGTCAACAAATCGACATCCCTGTATATCCGTTAAAGGGCTCCACTTCCTTAATCACATCTTTCTATTGTTCATCCTCATCTCTTTCCCTTCTGTCGCCATCTGCGAATGGTGCTTTATGGAGACCATTTGTTGATGACTCGAAAATACTACACTTTTCATTTCATGAATTCAACGTTTATTTCCGCAAATCTGAAAATGTTCTCAGTTATTGCCAAATTCAATTAGCAATTTAATCGTCACGAATCTCTTCGAGTGTGTTATTCAGTACATCAACTATTTCAATTCCATTTCATTATTCCAGTTCAGACATATCAGTTATTCCGCTTATTCAGTTCAACTTTTTCAACATATCGATCATTGCAGATCTGTTTATTCAGGGAAATATAGCGCGAAATTTAAGTCCCTCTCACAAATCTTGCATTTGTTTTTCCACCTTTCTTATCACTAAATATGATTATATCACTTGATCACTTGATAGAGGAAATAATGAAAAATCACTTGTTACCAACGTTCATATATATGTCAGTGCAGCATCTAACCTCTGAGAGCTACCAGCACATTATTAACGAACGGGGTTGGAATGATGAAAAAAGCGGATTTGTAGATAAAAGTCTGTGAGATATGACTTTGGATAAAAAATAGACTATTCTTTTTAGGATCCTTTCTTGCATCAAATCACTTATTCAAGGAGAGATTGCAGCTGTCAGTAATCCGATATGTAAAGAAGTTTCAGCCGTCTGAGCTTTCTAGAAAGAACGAGAATTGTGGATTCATTGTGCTTTGTCAGATGATGAAATGTGAGCGAAAAATCGCAAAGTTCTCGATCAGCTTCACTATTGCGAAATTTTAGATCAGCTTGATCGATTATTTTCAAATCAGAGCTCAAGCTGAATTCTTTACGAGACGAAGAGGTGGACTGCTATGAAATGGGAAAGCTTTGACGTCTTTTGTGAATAATACATTATAGACTGAGTGATCATAAGGAATGTAAAAAAGCCGTTTATTTATTAATGTTAATAAAAATAGAAAGGAATACTTGCCATAGCTGATGTGCACCTTTACTTGTTAGCTAAAAAGTGAGTAGGAAATGTGGCGGCAACCTGAACTGCTAAAGTAATGAATTTAGAGAGGCAGTAGATGAAAGGCTTTTAGAAGTCATTTTGTCTTGTACCTACCAACACGCCCTAAACTCTGTAATTCCAAATGTGCAGTGCTTGTAGCATAGTCTGCCTATAGGTGTTTTTAGGATCCCTTACTGGCACTCCAAAAGAAGGAGCTTCATTTCAATTAACTTACGCTATTTCGGAATTGAGCCCAATTTTAATAAAAGACCGCATCATAAGAAGGTGGGATCTTCTTTCATCAGCCTTCATCTCTCTCAGCTCCTTTACCCCGCTCATCCCCACTCTCCACCATATCCGCCGACAATGAATTAAAAATGTAGGTGAACGAAGTTGCTAACGAGGAGGGAGTTGTTTTATTAAGAAACAAGTCTATGGAAAGAAAACGAATGTCACGATGATAGAATTGATCAGTTTAATGAAACGCTTCAAAGAGTAATATTGATGTAGTTAGCGGAATTTCTCATTTTTGTTAAAGTTGCTCTAGTAGTAAATATCGTCTACGTTTTCTAGATTAACTTCATGATGGACTGTGTGGAAATGGGAACTAAAAAGAAAATCATTTTGCTTTTAGTATCGTCATGAAATCAATCGTAGTTGTCATTTGCACATCGATGCTCGTCCATTTTTTCCTTAGCATAATCGTGAAATTTTCCATATATTCCGTACTAACAAAAAAATGCTTCAAATTCAAATTTCGACCTAAAATTCGTTTTTGCGGGGTTTTTTCAGTGCCTTCAAATAATTATTTATTTTAGCAGGAGGAATTTTATTTCATTTAATGACGACCTGAGATTTAATTGGTGATAAGCGAATTATCGATAGAAAAATTTCATAGGTGGTTTTAATAGGCGAAATGGACATAAATTCTTTGATAATTGCATTTATTATGTTGGAAAAAACAATTTACTTCAACTTGTTTATTGCGGATTCTTAATAATTTTTCTTGTATAAGTGAGCAAGCATCTTCTCGTTTAAAGGTGCAGTTCCAGTTGTCGAAACGTTCAACAATTCTAGTTATTTTCTAGCACAAAGAAGTGGATCTGCAAAAAAATATACATCGTGCAACCGTCAAACTTCTGCATTTCATTTAGTCTCCGCATCTGTTGGCATGCGTTTGTCGTGTCTGTCTGTCTGAATGCATGTATGTCTGTCTGATAATTTCAACTTGTGAATCAGAAGACCTATAGGAATGAGGTTTGTTTGGTGAAGTGTATCTGTATCTTGATTCCAAGCGATCGTCTTCTGAATCACTTGGTGATACCGATGAAGCATCTGTTATAAACGGCCACCGATAATAGCAGCTTAACCTTAACGTTAACGTTTAAATGGGTTTTTAATATTGACTGATGCAATGTGCTATAAAATGAACGGTCTTTAATCATATGCGTAAGTGAATTTGCATAGAATTCCGCACTCATCAGCTAGCCCTTGTGCAGATATCAGATTTCTTTCGACTTAGTTGACTTCGAACTAATTTTCTTTAAATATGCAAATTTTGCTAATCTGAGAGCAAAGTGTGTGAACTAGCCAAGTGGTTAAACCTAATGCAATGAAAATATTTCATAGCAAAGCGCTGAAGCATAGAGGCGCATTTGTAACGATAGTTGATAGGAAGGAGGAGGTTCTTTCACCTTGTAAAAGATATGGTAACACCTAAATAGCGCTATACGAGTAATGTTCAGCACATGACTTCCAAGTAGTAATGTTGTAAAATCATTATCTTTCAAATTTAGGCACCGTTTCGTTCAGTAATATAATCGAATGATTTTGATTGCAGTATAAACGCCATTATGTTCTTATTTTCTCAAATAAAATAAAATACTGCATCGGGCAAGTACGAATGGCTGCATGTAAGCTCATTTACTATGCTCTCATGGGCGTTCTAATACCTTGCTTTATTTTTACATAGAAATTGAACGTATTGTATTTCACTTATTCCGCATATTGACTAGTTGTAGCCGGAGGATATTTTAGCAGCATAATATCTGTGCTTGCATGTATATTTGCGTATGTCTGTGTCTGCGCGATGCATTCGATGCACTAACTAGAAAAATGATTCATGTTGACGCATTATTTTGCGAAGAAATTATCGACGATTGACATTGAGAGAAAGTTGCGCTTGCAGGTTTTTTTCTTTTTTTGCAGAGGTAATTTGCGATCGTTGAAGCACTGTTCATGAAAATTAATTTTTGAACTACTTTAATGGAATTCCAATATCGTCCGTTTGATGCATCCAAAAATTTTTGAGGGAAATGATTTTATTTACTAGCGTTTTGTCTGGTTGAAGAACTACAATCATAGCAAATTGCTTTCAAATTTATGAGGGGATTGCAATGTTCGTAATTTTTGATAGCATGAAATGTCAGCATATAAAATTGCTCATCAAAGAACTTTACGTGCATTTGAGGATTTCAATCGAGTTTCGTTTGTTGGTTGTTCTTGTGTGCTTTTACGAGCTGAAACTTATTATTTTCGCTGATTTATTTGTGTAAAGAATAGAGAAAATAAGAAAACGTTTATTAATAAGAACATTTTGTGTAACCCTCTTTATTTTTGAGATTATTCGGTGATTTGATTGACTTATTTGTGAACAGTGAATTAATGACAGCCATCTTGGCACGCTTTACGTTCACTGTTTGCCGTTTCACAGATGTGAAAGTGTGCGCTCGACTCGTGATGTCTATTTACTTTCTCATTAGCACCCCCGTCTCCCCCTCCTTTCTCCTCTATTTACCGTTGCAACGATGCAGCAATATATGTGCAACAATTGATATATATGTATATTTGTTTACAAATATGCACTTATTTATTTGTTTATTCATATTTACACTTGCATTCACATATGCTGCTAATGGAGCGATCGACTCAATTGAGTGAATGATTAACTCTAATTCTATTAGATAAAGAAACGAGTGAATTACTGCTTCCCTCAGTATCACCTCCCCACCAATGGAAACAGCTACAATCTTAATGAGGCATGTGGACGGTAGTCGAATCTCTGTAAATCTAGTGCATAAATCATAGCTTACAACAGTTGCTAGACAGACGTGTGACGGTGTATTCGGAAGACAACGGTGTCTGAATGATTTAGAGCAAGGTGAAATTCGGGTCAAGCGTGCAACTTGCTGTGCTATCATTTTTATCGCCTTAGAATTTCGGCACTTCGAAAAGAATACCTACAACTAGTTGGAAAGGCAGAAATTTTTTTGCATAGGCAATTTTCATATTTCGAGCAATTTAAAGAGTGGCGGTTTAATGAAAACATTTTTCCTGTCTTCCACTGTGAGGGATGAAAAGCGACAGCGAAAACTTGTGAGAGATGTTTCGCGATAAGGGGGCCGTTTGCGTGCAAACATTTTTCTCACTCAGCAACGTCGATGGGGTGAAATATCTGGAAAAGTACCGTTTGATACGAGTGGAAAAAGGTTTTTGGGGAATGGAATGTCATCGATAGATGTTGTCATTGCCTTATCATCTATTAAGGTATCATCACCGTAATGCCATTGTTAAAGAAGGCAATGCCTGCACAACGACAGCGAAAACTGTTCAATGTTCAGTGTTCAGTGTTTAGTGCATTGAGAAAACTCTACAAGAAAAGTGTTCAATGTGCAGCAACTTAAAGCTCATTTTCTTCTATAATTATTACATAAGCCTTAACTGCTAAGAACAAACAATTGTTGCACAAGCCAAATTAAACTTGTAAGTTATCTGTATTTTAAAAAGTTTACTGCAGTGGGTTTATTTAGCATTCGCTGAAATTTGTGACAAGAAATTGATCTGCATGAGGTGCATTAATGATAAGTGATGTTTCTATGTGAGCATCCTACACTAGTTAAACACTCTATTGCACGTTGCAAGATGCAGTTCATAAAAGGTGAGAGTTAAAAGAACGCTATTTCTTAGAGGGACACACTCACGCGCAACGATCGATGATACAACATGTATATGTGAGTGTGGCAGCAATCTTCAATCTACGTGCATTTTGCAAAGTTTTCTGACGCTGTCAGCTCAGTGAAAGGGAGAGAGTGCATCCAGACGACACGTAATGCCTCAAAGGAATCTTGTAGAATGGCTTATGTGGTAAGCCACACAATGGTACGCCGATCATTACAAAAACAGATCACCGTAGTTCACGTTCTAGTGACTACAAAACAAACGCCACAACCAATCGAAGCATCTAGATGTTCAATCGCGCAATCATTCCAACTAAATTCATCGCCTTTCTCTTTATTTCAATGAGCGCATTTTTTTGCTATTTGAATCGTTTATATCATTCAATCTGAAATTGATTCACTATTTACTGAGTGAAATGTGAACGACATCACGGTGATTTCATAATTTACTTATGTAAGACTGTGTTCTTATAGGATACATAGTCATAAGTAATTCACTTTCAAAGAGTTCCCCGTACTGGTTACTTTATCACTCACTTCCTCGTCCGTCGAACGATGCAGAGCTAATGCGCATTCCGTGGACCGTCGAAAATGCTTTCCAAGTTGAAAAAATACTAAAAGTAAACTTTGCGGTACTTTTATGCAACCTTGTGCCTATTTATTTGGAGCTTAGCTAGCAATTATTGACTAAAAGGTGTACGCCATCATACCATCTGGCCCTATGTTTAAAGCATTGGGACACTATGCGACAATTATTGTTTCATTTGAAAGGTTTTAGCAATGATCGTACTCAAGGTGTATTGTGAATCACCTAGAATATATTACTGGCCCAAGTTTTTTGTGGAACGCTGTCTTTTACCTTCATTGAAAAAGTCATCTGCACGCTCATTTCCACTCTCTCCTTCTTCCCCCTTCCAGGAGTTTTATTTTCGGAGCAGTGAGGATGAGATAAAATGATTCTAGGAATGCATGTCAAATATGCTGAATGATGAACTTATCACTGATTAAGTGGATATTTCTCAATATACCAATTTGAGCTGAATGGTCGAATTTCCGCTCAATCCGTTGATTTCCAAACGAGTTTTGAAGTGTAAAAAATAAGAGAAAAATGTAATGAAGGAGTTTTCCTCTTTACTTGCATTGTCCATTAATCTTAAAATCAGCTTGTCTTGCAGCGTTATTTTTGCAGCATAACCTAGAGGCAGTCGATCTAATCGCAAAAACCGATTGTCTGCCAGCTGCCTCGTATATTTTGTTCACTTATTTCTTCAGTCGTTATAATATAGCATAGCAGTGTTGTCTGTGGGAAATATCACTTCGAAGAAATTTTTACAAGAAATTAACCACGTTTAGTTTAAACTTTATACAAATAGGAAGACATCTCATAAAATTTGCGTAATAACTTAATAGTACGATAGTATGCAGTTTTGTTGCAATGCAAAATGTGTTGATGCAAATGAGCGATACAGATGATAAAATAGCGCATAAATTATGAGATACTGCTAAGCCTATATTGTTGATTTATCGTGCAAACTTGGCAAGTTTAGATGGCTGGACGAATTAGCGTGCGAATGTGATGCTTTTTTTAGCATTTCTGTGCCGTTTAAAGAGGTCTGTTAAAGTTGTGATGAACTGCACGCAAGCTGTTGTGAATTGCAAGCGGATGTTCTTTGATGCGTTGTTTGTTTCTTTGGAGGTCGAAGTGAACGTTTGCAGACGGCTAATTTTTATTTTAAGCGGTGGAGATCAAAGAAAGGAACGAAGGATTAGGACAATGGGAGAGGCAGGTCTTGACAAAACGTCATGTTTCGAAAGAGTCAAAGAGCATAAACAAGGGTTGTATATATTTTAGGTCGGCTCAAATAAATAAAGAAAGATATGAAGACCACCTAGTGCTACGAATATTTCACTGTCATCTGTGCAACTTGGATTTCTATATCTCACTCTCTTCTCATTTAGAAGCAAAAATTTATGAAAAAACAAAAGAAACCTCCTTCCTTTTCACTCAGAATTTTATGGACACTTGTGGTACTCATCGCTGGATGTTCATGAATTATTATCAGTGATGTGCAAGAGTGATACATCACGCTAGTGCTCCATCAGAAATACATACAAAGGGAAAAAAACAAATAATGTGCGGTATAAGTGTATACCGGCGTCAGTGAATACAGAATGAATTCGTACTTCGAGGTTGTCGAGTGACAACAACGATGACAACTTCCGCTTATCCCTCACTGTTGACATTGCCACATTCGTTAGGTACGTTGGACGCGTGTTCGTTGTGGTCTATCGATATAGCTGTAGGTGTTTGTGAATGATTCATCACACTGAAAGATTATTTCGAAAATGTTTATAAATAAGTATCACTTGATGTGATGTTGCTCTTCGATGTCAATCCATTTATCGATGTCACAAATCGTTGAGCTAATACCACGAACGAGAGCATCTATTCACTTTGCCTCATTTTTTTAAAGAATTTGCAACGATGTTTAACGTCTCAAATGTTCACCAATCTTATTCCTCTTCGATAAACTAGTTAGTGAAAAGAATTCTTTTTTTTTCGTTCTCTTCTTATTTAAGTTGTTGCACTTTTCTATTTGAAAGTTTTATTCATTCTTGTAATTTTAATTTACCATCGAACTCAGTTATTGTTATTGTTTATCTCGATCAGCATATATTGAAACGTTATGCTTTTGTAATATTATTTAACATTTTACCGATCAAAAATTACACCATTTTTGTTCTATCTCTTAGCATTCTGCAATGATGGGAGACGAGAAAGGATGTGCCTCCCCTTCCCCCCCCCCCACCCCCCCCCCCCCCCCCCCCCCCCCCTCCCCCTTTCCTCGTCAAGTCACAGCTATAATGAAGCTATTCTATTCGGAAGTTTTGCTAAGAAAATTGTAATATATCCCCTGAGATATGGATTTAGTTGTGCAGTTGTCACTCACAGCCTAGGCTGCTTAATTTTTCTGTTTAGTCCCGTATGGGACACAATATAGGGCAGAAGCTGTGACTTTGATGAAGCATCAAAAAGTTGCAACTAACTTTTAAGATGAAGCGATGTGAAGCGAGTGTTGGACTGATAGATTTCACTTGTACCTGATTGACCCACGGCACTAGTAATTACAGCAGGTGGATTGCAAGTGCTGTAATTACTAGTGATGCTTATATTTTAAAAACTAGGCAATAACGGAAATTATGTAAAAGCGAAAAATATTAGTGCAAAAGAATCCAGGTAGCACGATATCATCGCTCATCATAGCTAAATGTTGATCCTATTCACAAAAATCAGTAATCTTATGATCGAATACCAACCGTACAAATCACTCTTGTAACTTTTCATTTTCTTCCTTCCGGTTGTTGCAGTTATCGGATATAAATGCATATATACTGATCACCATTCAAGGCGTTAAATTTACAAGTTGCTCTTATTTCGATGTATTATCTATCATTTAAGCGTTCTGATTTTATGATATTTATGTATTGAAACGCAAAATTGAACGTTGTTACAATATAAACTGCAGTCCACCGTATTGATGCAATTCTATTCGTTTAATTCTAAAACAATTTGCTGTGGAGTCTAGAGGATGAATCACAGATGCTATAACAAGTCGTCGACTTAAAGAAACGAGTGTAATATCGAAGGGCATGTAGTGATGAAGATGAGGGCTTGCAAATTTCCACATTTCTCAAGACAGATGTGTTGTCGAGGTTTTTGTTTCAGTTTGCTGCCAGTAATGATTTCACTTCCAGAAAATGGTTGTAGGGTGAGAGATGGAGGCTTACATGCACGTTTTTTTTTCAATTTTAGTACCTCTCAGAAAAAATATACAACCCAGTAGAGCTTGTACATGCTGATAAAAGCTTTCTTTCAAGGTTATGTGGTACTTTACCAACGGGGGAGGGGGTTATAAATCGAGAAAAACGGTAGATCCTTCCCTTATGTTTCTCGTTGGTATTTTGAGCATATTTGCATAGAGATGAGAAGCGCGCCAAACTACAACGCTATTTGAAGAGAGCTTTTCGAAAAAAAAGCAACAACAAGGAACTCCTCCGTGAAGAGAGAGTAGAAAATGTTGGCACACCTGGGCGCTGCTTAGCACGATGCTTACGTTAGTGAAAGGCACATTGTATACCCATTGTTGCTTGGCCAACAAAAGTTGCTTGTTTTATAGCCTTAAACAGGTAGTTCATGTATTTATCCTTTGCTATTCGATGAATATCATCATCACATCTGTTTTTTTAAATCGTAATGCAGTTTCTTCAATTAAATTCTCATCTTTATTCACCTAATTTAAGTGGCTTATTTCTCATTGTTTTTATTATTTGACTTTATCGGTTAATTAGCTATTAATTTTAGCTGTTAGATTATTTAACTTTGTCGGAAATCAAATGTTATCATCGTCAGACCCTAACTTTGCTTTTCTAATAACCTGTTAACTGAAACATAATATTGGATTTGGTTTATTATTGCTTCTTAATGCAAGTGATGATTTTCCATTATCGCGCAGATCTATCGTTCTATCCGAAGAAAATAGTGGGAGATCAGCTCGATGATACCATCGTCGTAGAGCGGGTTTTTTTCAAACTTAAGAAACCCTTCAATGTGCATAGTTGATGGGTGAAAGGTCGAGCGAATACGATGGATAGGTCAAGACCTTGAGTTCGAACTCATTCCCTGAAAATAAATACATTATTTTGTGCTATTGCATTTATCGTCATCGGAAAATGCGAATACTTACAGTGAGACAATAGTATCGCTCTAATCGATTTTGTGTGGGGAAATTGACGAAAATATTGCTGACGAGAGAAGTTGAAACGAGTCGATATTTATATACGATCAAACAACACTTTCAAGTGCCAATATTCATGCGGCCGAAATGAATAAGGTTGGCTTTGTGATTGTGCTTCAGTTATTCTACTTATTTGATATCTCGCTGATCGATTATCACTTGTTTTAATGCGTTTTTCAGCGAGGCCTAGAGAAATGGGTATAATTTTTGGTGTACTGTTAATTTCTTGTGCTAATTTCTGGTGTGCAGAGGTGGACATTCTATGGATTGGTAAATTCTAGACAAAGGGCGGTGTATTTCTTGGACAGAAAAATTTCTGGACTATCGCTTGCTTCAAAAATATTAAAAATATGTTGATTTCGGGATTATTCACTTCACTTAATAAATTGTTGTTGTGAATTAAAGTCATGATTTTTTTAAAGTTAGCATTTAATTTCCGAGGAAATTATTCAAGTAATCTAATGTTTGGCTAGATTCTACGACTGCTAATTCAAATGAAACAATTGATGTCGATATAACTTATATAATTTTGTTTTTGATATATAACTCGTCTTTATCTTTTCAATTCTGCAGCTTTTATATCAAGATTGATAAGTGTGATACCTAACAAGTGATAAGTGATTAATGGTCGAAAAATGTTGTATCACTAATATTCAAATATTCAAATTAAGTATAGGTAGTTGTATGATCACATTTTAGGCGGTTACTTTCTTCATTATTCAAGCATTCTTTTAAGAACGATTTATAAAGTTCGCTATGCGTCTAGTGGCAAAAATTTAACGCATTGCAAGAAGGCGTCTGACTATTCATTCCATCTGTTGCCTACAGAAGAAATTGTCTGCTGTTTTATAAGTCGACATTTTGAGCATATTTATATGCCAGCCGACTGGCAATATTTGACTTATGCAATTTGCTATCTCTGGTTTACCAATTCACCTCGTTGCTAAACAATTGAATAAAATCTTTAGGAGCTTCTCGTAGATTGTTGCATAAATATATTATGGCACTTTATTATTCACATAATTAGAAGAGGATTGTGTGGTAGTAATTTTATCATTCTTAGTGCATTTTTTGCTGAAGTAGATATTTGATATCCGCAATCAGAAGTTAAACGTAAGTTAGTTATAATATTAGTGTACGTGTTCTTAAATAGGATTTTGCGAGGACTGTTGCACTATAGGCATCTTCTACAAGGGGTTTCAGGATATTTTTTGGTGGCTCATTAACAAGCGCTCTCTATTCAAGGGGCTCTCTATACGAACAAATATACCATCTATGTGTAAATATTTTCTTCCGATTTTAACGTCTTTTAAAGTTTACTATATTTGCTTTGATATAGGCCCATGTAAATTTCCACTTCCCATTCGCTTCTAATGGAAACTTTCCGCTAGTCAACCGCAAAGAATGTCATTTCCTTGCCTTTGATTACATTTACCGCTTTCGAGGCCCACATATTCTTGAGCCCGTTTGATGACCAGTGAAGATTGTGCCTGCAAATGGAGGCGAACTCGTCACCTTCCCGCTTGGCGTACAATGTTTTACCACTGAACGAATGTTCGCCGATCTGTGAACAAAGTTTCCACTGGTCATCAAACAGTACTTATCATTTCCGCCTGAATCAGACTAAAATAATTGGCTATAGCGTATGACGTCAGCACGAATGCGGTTTGCTTCAATACTGTCTTTTAATGTTAGATGTGGAAATTCGTGTAGCATGCAAAAATAGGATGTGTTACCACTGCAGGAAGGAAGTGCTCTAACGAACCAATTTGCTTTCCATTAACTCATGAGCTATAAACGTTTATTAAGTTTACTCATTAATCTAAGAGTGTGGCTACTAATAAGAAGTTATGGAGTTGTTTTTTGGACTATTATAAATCCCTTTCTTCTCAATAGAACGTTCCTTCTCAATGAAGGCAAGAGCTAGAAGCCCGGGATTTCTGTTGAAGCAAATATGGTAATTTTTCTCAAAGATTCTGCCACAACATTTCGAGAGAGCCGATAAATGATGGAATAGTCAAAGCGGTTATCGAGTACTTTATTTGCCATCTAGCTAAGAGTAATGATAACTTATTTACTAAATAAAGTGTCTTTAAACCGTCATCCCCTTTAAGTTGCATCTTTTCTATATTGTATAAAAAGTTCATCGCATGATTAGAATTTTCTCGTTTATATTTCCATTTGAATCGTAGGTTTCGTGTTTGACTAAAACAGTTGTATTCCGATCAGCGATGATGATATCGTTTGTTTCCTACAACTACTTGTTACTTTCTAGTAATTAGTTGTATAAATTAGGCAAATATAAATTATCCTTGTGTATTTATTTTAAAATAATGAAATATGGTATCATTTCGAGTGAAATCATCTATAAGGCGAACATATAAAAAAAGAACATCGGCGAAAGAAATGTTCTTTGAGCCATTTGGAGCTTGAAACGTTCGACTTTCGCTGATGCAAGAGAGGCGCGCAAAAAATGAACATACATATTGGCACGTAAACACATGCACTCTCAGTGCACTCCATTGCACATTGCGACGAAAAAAAGACGTTTTGATAGCTGTGCGCATGCATATATCGACATCGAAATTAGCGAGTCTCACTGCAATCACTCAATAAAAATAGCTCATATTTTCGGGGGGGTTTTTTTTGAGAGAGAGAGAGAATATGGGGTAGGGGAGGAGGAAGGGGGAGAAGGGAGAAGAACGGGGCGAACGAAAGAGAGTATGGCAAATGCAAAGGTTTAGTCAGTGGTCATAGATTTTGCGGCATCATAGTGAAAGGCAGTTGAGAGCAAGTGCTTCATTGCAATCTTCGCAGCAAAATTTTCAACTGCAATTTTTTAGGACGAAGTTTCCAAGATTAACATCACACCTGTTGTCGTCTATTGAGCATGTGTTCAAAGAATAAACTATTGAAGTTTGTAAATAAAAACGCACTAGTTAAGTTAGCAGTGTATAAGATGTGTACTCTGAATGATCGACTGTACATGAGAGGAATAGAAGTGAACTCGAATGTGATTTGATTAGAGATGGGGACATAAAAATATTTAATGTTCACAGAACTGCAATTTCTATGCAACGTGATGTGATTTAAAATATTTGTCACAAGTGCATAACATACACAGTAACAATACAGCGATGGGCTAATTCTAGTATAGTTGAAATGGGTCAAGTGTTGAGCTTCTGTGTGTTTGTTTTTGTGCTGCACGATCACCATTTTAAAAAATTTGGACCACAATTATCATAAATGGGAAGTTTTCATAAATAAGGATGGAAAGGATAGAGAGGGGGATGTAGGAGATACGAGGGAAGAGGAACGGAGAGAAGAAGTAAGGAGGAGAGGAGGGGCTAGGGAGAAAGGCTAGTGAAAAATACAAGGTTTTCATCATCTGTGATACCTCTTTCAACTGAAATCTCTTCGGCGGTATTTTTTATTTCCCCCTTATTGAGGTTGCAATTGTGATCGTCGATTTTGAATGCGATTCGATTCGAATGTGGAAAAGGTTTGCGTCTGCACGTAATCGAAGAGACAACATTTTTTTGCGGGAATATGCGTGAGACAAGCGCTATTCACGTGCGAAATATGTGTTTGCTTCACAAGCATAACAGACAGATAGATTTTTTATTGCACTTTATGTGGGATGTGAGCAAGCAAGCAAGCATGTTCTACCGTCCAGCTTCTCTATGCTTTTTGTTTTGCATCCTTATAAAGCGTCATTTTATCGCTTGCAGTCGATCTAGCTTCACTCCGCATCATACGCTTAAAATACCGCATGTATCGGTACCGGAAATTTCTTCGACAAAGTTTATTTTTATGCCAATAAACTCACAAATCGGAAAGCACATTAGAAAGACTGTTGCAAGGTTTATTTTGGTGGTTTATTCACCGTATCAGCTATTTTCATAAATGATCAATCACTGATGAAACCTATGCAATACTTCATAGAAAAATCATCAAATACCACTTCTATCGTTTTCTGTGTAATCGTCTCTTCACTCATGTTTTAGTATAGTTTTATATTGCACATATATGGAGAGTTGCGTCTTCAACAGGCCTTTTATAATTGACCAAATGTAGCAGTGCTCTAAGGAATATCTGATCGATCATTTCCTTGCCTCAACTCTTTACTGCTTTATTTATTTCCGGTCATTCACGGGTGGCCATATAATATTTTTGTAGGAAAATCGTCGAAAAATAAATTTTCTGACGTTTATTTACTCGAAAAAATGTATTGCATCGAGAGTAGTACTGTCTATTGGTAAATAAAGACTCCATCTATGAAACTGTATATATGTGAATCAAGCGTCTATGGGCTAAATAGTTATGGAAAAAATGTTTGTGCAGCAATTATCTATATGCTGGAACTTATAAATATTAATTATATATTTATACATATGAATATTGTTTATATATTTCAATTTTTATTTTCTGTTCACATTATGCTTTCGAGAATAATTTTTAATCATATGCTCATGGTTTGTTGATTTCTTCTGAAAAGTTCGTGGAACCACTGGTTGACCCTATAATTTTCTCTAAAATTGATTTAATTTCGTATTTGAGAATGTACTCGAAATTAATTCAACTACAGGCTAGAATAGATGTCAATGAGGCGTTGTTATATAGCTCCGGAGTCAGACTCCTCTAAGAATTCATTTGCTTAGTTAACCGAAAGATCCAACCCCTCGACATATCGCTGAGTTTGCGACAAAATTTAATTGTTTGCAAGTATTCATGACGATTATTTCTCTAATATTTTCTTATAATCCAGCAGAAATATATCTCATTTCTTCTGAAGTAAAATAAGCATAAGTAGTTAATTTAAATAATGAAAAAAAAATTCACTTAAATCGTTTGTTGCATTCATCAAATGTAAATTTATATTTCATTTAAACGGAAATGCGTAAAATTTCGTTCACGTAAGCACCATGAGCGTATACGTGCAATTTAACGAGCATTATATCTAAAAGTAGAATGCATGTCTGCGTGTATATATGTGTGTGTATGCATGCATTCATTTGAGCATATATGAGATCGACATATAAAATTAGAGCGCCGCAGTGTGATGCCCTGTTTTTTTTTTCGAGAATAAAAACATTGACCATTCAGGTAGATGACAAATGAAATCGGATCCTAAATCTCCGTCGATAGAGGAAGCGAACTGAGCAATCGTATTCGTCATCACATCGTATCGAAATAACATTTACGATGTTCCTTTAGAAATGCGATAGTTGCACTTATTATTTACTGTAATTCTCGTTTTGATAATAACAAAAGTTGATCATTTGTCAGGTATCGATTCGATCGCCTCAAAAATTGATTACAATCCCCCTTTCAAAAATGGAAGATGTTTAAGGAATCTGAAATTTGAACAAAATCGCGATGATTTGTGCAAATTGCAATCAATATGCATTATTTTAATGGCGTTACTATTCACTCGTGGTTTTTTCACCTATAGAGAAAGAAACATGGAAGAGGTGACGAAAAGATCCAGTAAAGTATATCGATAATCGCTGAGCAGTGTGAGTGAGCGTCATTTTGCAGATAACCTTGAGCTCGGGTCATTTAAGCTATACGGCATCGATTTCTGATCTTATCTTTACGGCCACATGGTACCTCGAATCCTATCATTAAGGTGATTCGTAAACATTGTTGTCTTAGACACGTGTCTTCGTTTATACTGCTTATTGATATTAGTCACATTCTTGAGTGATCACGGAAGGATGTTTCAAGTAATATCTGTAAATATTTGAACTTTTGGATTGTCTTGAGGTCGAGGCTTAATGGGCATAAGAAGAATACAGAACAACGGCACAGGTATATGAGCCTTCGGTAATCCTCGCAAGCATATAAATATCAACTGAAGTTTACGTGCGAATACCACAGCAAAGAACGTTTTCTTTAAAGATCATCATCGATTTGCTCGAAAATTTGCAGTATTTAGTGCCAATGAGAGAGAGAAAGAGCAAAGAAAAGCCGCAAACTTTGTACTCATCACTGCTGCAAAACGTGCACTTTACCCGTGCAATTGTGTGTTCAATTTATTGCATAAGCTGGTGAGAAAAGCATTAAGTAATGCAATGCGTGCATTTTTGAAAATTGCAGAATTTTTCACTATAAATGCGCATTTTATTTGCATTTTTTTTTAAAAAGAGAATGCTTCAATCGATGCAGTTTGCAAAGTTTTAGCGGTTTTTTCCCCGATCATTGCACGATCATTATTTTTGTGAAGTTCACGTCGAAATTGCATTTTGTAGCTTTTGATGCAGAAATTCGACAACAAACCCGTTTTGCATTTCTATCGCGATCTGACCAACCGTTCATTGCTTCACTCATATTTCAATTGCTATGACATTCATAACTTTGATATTACTTTAGTCGACTTTCTATAGAAATTTGCATAATTTTTTGAGGAATTTTCTTTCATATCAGATTGCGTCTGATGAGTTATTCCATTTATTCTGCAATTTGTTAAGGCGATATATATGATCTAAATTGAGATACAAGCTTTATTCCAATATTTTCATATAAGGAGGTTCCTTAGGCGCGATTTTTTGATGCACATACCATCAAGTTTTAGTCAATTTGTTTAGAATTTTGATAATGAAATATATTATCTATCGAAATTTTGTTCTTTCCGAAAGTTTTACACTGTCAGCCTTCGTAGTCTACAAATATGTGAGGATGACTAGGATTAGAGAGGGTATTTTTTAATGTTAACATGCAATATGATGAGAGGCGTTGCTACAATTCTAACGCGTTCAAAAATTCGAATACCAATTTACAAGTTTCGTTACAATTTTTTTTCAAAAGAGTAATATGGAAACGCTTTGCGAACACACGAGAACCTAAAGTGAAACCAAAAAATGCTAGCTTGAGTTTTACGAAGTGCACGAGAACCTGAGGTGGAACTAAAAAAATATTCGTTTGAGCTTTACGAAATGCACGTTATTGAAACATTTCAGCAATCGCATAGAGTGACTGTCAGCGGCGAGTGCAACAGCATTATAAAATCTTTCTTTTTTCCACATTTCGACGTGTTCGTTCCCTTTGTTGTGCGCTGTTTTCTTCTATTGAAATGTTCTCGCCGTCTTCATTTCATTCACCTATTGAATGTCACCAACTTTGATTCACTGATTTGACGCTTTGAATAAATCCAATAGGCAATATATATTCCATTGGATTAACATCGGGGTCTTAGGTATAAATATGAGCCCAAACAGGTACAGTCAAGAGTCTAAACGGGTATAGAGGGTAGTCTGGACAGGAATAGGGGAGAATCTAGGTAGAGGATTTAGACAGATGCAGACAAGAGTCTGTACAAGTGTAGACAAGATTCTAAGCAGGTATAGGGAGGAGTCTGAACAAGTATAGAAGAGAGTCTTGGTAAATATAGATAAGAGTCTAGAAAGTGATAGATGGTAGTTCAGACAGGTCTAGACAAGTCTTTCATCGATTCACAAAGCATTTCTTCGACTTCTCTTCCTTTTTAAGTTGGTTTTTATTACATTTGCAATTATTTGCTGTCGAAAATTGTAGAATTAGAAATGACTTTTCTGAAATGGGAGGAGGGGAGGGGGTGAAGGAGGATTTGTTACTATTGATAAGTTTGTTTTTATTGTAATCTAATAGAAATATTATTTTCCCACACTCATTAGAATAAAGTGAACTTCGATAATAAATAAATATTCAATTTTTTAGAGCAGATCGTTTCTTTAAATATTTTATTGATCACTTTAATCGATTAGGGAATCATTTAAACGTTAGTGCCTTTAACTCAAAAATAAATGCAAAAACATATCCAATATGCGTTGATGAGTGCAATTTTTTCTTGTCTTGATTTCGCAATCATCTTATACAGTATCCTTTGCAGCATTATACACCGAACATTATATATAGGATTCATTCGTTTAGCACGTGAATGCTTTCGAAATCGATTTTTTGTGTTCTTTTTCTTCTTTTATAAAAAAAAAGTGATTCCGCGAACATTTTTCATCTATCATACCTCGCCGTCCAATGAACTTTGATGTGAGTGTTTCGATAGCACAGACGCAATAGGGCTATAAAATTGCGTTATAGGATTACTGTAACCGCATGCAAATTTATTCTTTGTTAAGTATCGTCGATTTTTACTTGGCTCTAATATATTATTAGGTGGTTGTATGAAGCAGGTGGGATTGATACCGGCACGCGAATTGTAAATTAATCAATCGTGATATCCGGTACTACTGAAAAATGAACATGTGGTCGTATCAATTTTGAGTGATATGATGGGACTAATTAAGTGAGTTGGAGATTGAATCTGAGTCACTTCGTCACACTTCAGGCTGTCACGTGGTGTGTTTTGGCAAATCTCAAACTCGGGTTCGGCAAACCTCGAATTTAGCGCTTGAGCTGATTGTGTCACTTCAGAGCAGTCTAATAAGTTACTCTAACGGTTTGCTGTAATCAACCGAAGAGTTTATGCAACGAAAATTGGCCATGCGCTTTGCTAATAATATAAAACTATTCGCGATATGCGTTGATTCGACATTTGCGACAGATATGTTGAATCTGATGACTTTATAGGTGCTGTGTTGAATTGATAATGTGGACCGGTGGACCGGTCTGTGATGTACTCTCTTATGTGCTTTTATAATTGTGAATGTACTGCGCTATTTAAGGCTAAATTATGGTTTATTTTATGCCTACCCTTCTTTGATGGACCTTATTCGCATTCATTTAGAGCTGTAATAAAGTATGCAAAAATTACAGCAAATCGAGAGCTTCTTCTCGCTAATTATGCAAACGGCAATGCCAATATCCATGTGATATTGCCATATGCATGTAGCCTTTCAAATAAAAACGCTTTGTAATAGCCGTCTAAAATCTGCTACCTTTTTTAACTTTTTCGTTTCCGTTGGATTCTCTTTCTCTCATTCGAGCTGCTCAGATAATAGGGCAATAATATCGATTATAATATGACAATTATAAAGTCGATCTTTCAGTATTGTGTATATTTCAACTGTTTCATTGATTACGGTTGGTAAAAAGCGGTTCGTACTATAGTAGAGCATGCAACTTGGCGTGACTACCTGTTTTCCATTCGGTAAGCAGTACTGACTGATGGATATAATTTTTGAAGACTCTAGAAAGATAGGAGAAGGGGTGGTTGTTATGAATTCATGGAAACTTCATCAATTTCGAAATATTGCTGACTGTAGAAAAAAGTTTTTTTTATCTTGCACATAGGAAAGTACGTATTGCGTACTCATTTAAGGCAATGCAAAGCTGTTTTTTGCTTGCAAAGAGCACCCATCTATCGAAAGCGAAGCATCGTGTGATATTATGTTTTAGTTGCACTAGTCGATATGCACGCAATTCGTGCTTTTGCACGTCCATCAAATTACAGCACACTCTTTCTATAAAAGCGATCACTGTTGTTGGAATGTTCAACGGAGCATTCGCATCGATCTTAGACTCCACTCCGTCGGTGGCACAGACCGCCCATACACCCACCCCATTGTGGTAGCGATCACGACAATGTTTCCAACGTCACGCATCTGACGCCATTCTTTCTTCCTCTCGAAAGGTGCGTCGCGTTTCCTGGCTGTGTGACGCAGTCGATGCCAGTTATTGTTACATCGCCCATAACGGGCGCATTCAGCAAGCCACTTTGCTTATCCAAAAATATGCAACAAATGGTACGTGTTTGATTGCTTTGGTAGTCAAGTATTTATTCTAGTATTTAAATACTCTTATACCAGCCAACATCGTTGTCTATGAAGAAGTGTCGTTGAAAACAACGACGTATAATATTCTCGAAGGCTAGGTTTCGTTTGTCCTATCGTTCGATTCGGTTACGACAAACATAGGCGTGGAGTGGCGTATAATGGGACGGATCGGTGCGGATGAGAAGATGCTTTTTGTGAATAACTTAAAGATTTAGTCAAGCATAAAAGATGAAGCATATGAGGGAGAACAGTAAGCTTAAGTTGAATAAGTTCAAGATCGGCTCTCCGTTTGCGCAAAAAATAATAGCACTCACATAATATGGGTGCTTTTCGAGGCCTAACTATGCAGTTGGTTTTTCCTTCATTCCGATTCAAATCCCGCCATTTTCATGATGCGGGGAGTTCGAGAACTCGAGCTGAGTTATTCGAGCTGGAAGAATCCGAGTTCGAGAACTCGAGCTGAGTTGTTCGAGATGAAAGAATTGAGTTCGAGAACTCGAGCTGAAAGAATTTGATACAACTTGCAGCGATTATGCGGAAATGAATGCATCTCAGTTTATAGTTTGCGGTTTATTTCCTAATTTATACCGATAGGGTTTAGGTAGCTGTCACTTCGGTGCGTGCTGTCGTCATCTAAAGTGAAGAGTGGCAATAGAGAACATGCGCTTTGTTCGAACTTGGCAGCATTCCAATAGAACAGCGATCAAACGCCATTTCAGCGATTGTATCGTATCTCTAGGCGTTTTTTTTTGCGATGAATGATAGGCCTCACTGAGGTAATGCATCAAAGCCCACTCCACCTACGTCATTATCAGCAAAATCTTCATTGTTTTAACGAATGAAGAAAACACACGTTAAACTTGCGAGTTTTAACGTAAACATACAGAATAAGTGCATAGAACACGTGAATATATCAGAATAGACACGTGAAATAGGCAAGCATAGGAGGAGAAACATGTAGAAATAGCGATTAATTTTGTTAATGAGGGGGATTATTGAGTCTTCTAGAGGATATGGAGCAATAGATGATTCCTCAACAAGAGATTGTTGTAATGAAATGATGATTAATGGTGGTGATTACTGGTAATATGTTATGGTAATTTATTCCACGCATAAATAACCGTTATAAAAGAATGCAATCAAAAACAATGTAAATGTTTCATTGAAGGAATTTGAATTAATGGGAATTTTTAATTTGACTTAGAGTAGATGAATATATTTGATCGAATTAAACATCTATGAAATTATTCAGTATTTTTTTAGCCAAGTTTAGAAGCTTTCGTCGATATTCTATTGGTTTCAGAGGGAACATTTTGAAACTTAGATCTATAATCAGATGTTTCCGGTTGATTCATGACTTTCGGTACTGCAGTACGGGTAAAATGCCTCTGATGAGACGTTCATGTGAAAACATATTTTATTACCCTATAGACGTACAGTAATCGAGGGATGGACTACAGTATATTATAAATTATTCACAGAAGTTTATCAAGGAATGTGTAAATTAGGAATGGACTAAAGTTTGCATACTTTGGTGCTAGAAGGATGTAAGTGTACTATTTGTAACTGAACTTTTTTCGATAATTCTACTAAGTGTTGACCCTAATGAAAATTTGGGTAGATTTTCACTCCAGGTTCACGAACTTTTGTCGCAGTGAACGTTAGAGAGTGATTGCCTAAGCATAATGATCGTTCAAGATGGGACGTAGTCAGCACTATACGATATGTGTCTCTTTAGTAATTACCAACTTCTCGACCATACATCACCTACTGAAGCTATCAGTAAAACCAATCGTAGAATCTTTAACTGGTTTAAAAGTTCTGGATAACTCATCGTGAACGTAGACATCGTTAAACAGCAATGCGAACTAAAAAGGCCCAAAAACACCTGTTTTGGGCATACCGTTTATTACATTGTATACCTTTGACTGCAGTTGTCTGAATTTGACTCGAAACGTTCACTCAATAAGAAATCCTTCTCCCCACTTCAGTGGGAAGATGTTGGTCGGCCCCCATAAGTCTCTGATTTCTAAAGCAATTGTTTTGATAACATTACGAAATTAAACACGTTCGCATAATCGATGTAAACCTTTGCATCCCAAATCCCATCATTTGTGACTGTGGAGTATATAATCGTTGCAACCGCCCGCTTGGCAAAATTGCATCTGATGTTCCGTAGTGATCGTTGATGTCTGTTTTGAGGTATATTACTAGACCATCATCTTGCATCAAACTCAGCCTAACTTTCTATCATCTTTCGCTTCCATTATCTTTTCTCGATCAGATTTCATCGTTTCAGATTCGTAGCACTCAAGAAGATTCGAAAAATTTGACTCGAAATAGACTCAGATGGCATCCGTTTATGAATTTCCTCAATGCAGTGAAGACAATAAACCGTAATGTTTATCTTTCGCACATAAAAACCTAAGTATCTCTTTGCGCCAATGAGTAGCGACAACAGTTGCGTCATACGACTTATGATCAGAGTAATGACGAAAAGAAGGAAAGTCGAACTTGCAAAGTTTATGAAGACTTTAAGCTCGATCTTCATATCCTATGAAATCTATAGTGGGTTATCATCGTTTTCTCATAAGGAACGCTTCAACTGATATAATTTTATCATTGTTCCGAGAGAGGCCTTTCTGTGATTGAAATGGTGCCCTCAGATAATTGACTTAGTGACCACAGTCAGTTGATTATTTGCAGAATTGCTTTATATGTCCTTTTGGAGACGTTATTCCAATTAAAGAAGTTTGATAAGTTGGAAAGTTATAATAGGATAGGATATGCTGTTAAAATATCATTAAGCTGCATATCACTTCCCACCTCATCGTTTACAAATGAACAGAAATGTATCTGAAATACGCCGGAAAGCAAGCAAGACAATCACTGTATATGGCACCATTATGAAGGACGTTTCCGAGCACATTGACCGCTTTCTAGGTGCTGTATAAGTTGTCGTTGATATCTGTCTCCGTTGTCGTTTTCTGTTGCTGTCGGTATATCTGATCATCAACAGAAATCATCTCTTCCGGATCCGTTTCCCTCCTTCTTTGTCTATCTTATTAGTTCACGCTGTGCTGCTTTCTCGCTTATTAGGCCTATTAATTGACGCCATTTCCGGATGATGTTAGAACATACTTCATTAGTTGCTTTAAGCTTAACTCGAATTCGAGTAAACATATTTGATGCTTTATTTGATTGTTTGTGTAAATTAAACGTTCAAATATTTCACATTTTTATGACTGCAACAGAACATCGTGTCATTTCGTCAACATTGCAACACGTTGCACTATGCTACCGTAATCGATCACAAAAAGCATCTATCGAATTCGTTTGTTGCACTTCGTTTTGCCCTTATTGCAACTCGTGTGACGCTAAATCATCGCCTCATCGTTTCCTCCCTCATTGATCACTTCTTTCCATTTTGGTCATTTTCCATTTTATAATAAACAGTATAATATACAGTATGCAAACGATGAATGACCATAACTTGCCTTAGTTATTGTAATACATATAAAAGTTTCCCATCTGCACCTTCACCTTTGCAACTTGTTTGTTAGGTTGCGAAGGTGTATTAACATCTTTTATATGTATTACAATAGTTGTGAGAGATGGCAAGCTGAGTTGTGATTTGAAAACTTTGTTAAAGCTAAACAAGATTCATTGTTCAGCACTACAGAATGCCATTAGGACAGACGGTACAACACACAACCGCATGCTATTACGTCATAAAATTGTCCACCTTTCTGCTACGGTTGTTGAAGTTAGGATCCGATTAATACGAAATGAGGTAATGGTGAGAGAGGGTAGAGACGTAAGAGGGTGGCTGGCGGAGGGGGATGGGGGCGATGGCGTTGATAGCGCGACGCCTGTCTATATTAAAAAGTTCCCAATTGACGAGGCGGCAATGCTTTTGCTCTTGGAATGTGTGGCGTCAACTTGAACGCCTTGTTGTTTAATTCCGTCTGAAAGTATCATTGTTTGCGTTATCGCATAAATTTCGTTTCATCACATCGACCCTTGTAAACGCATAGCATTCACACTCAACTTTCCATCATAAGTTCCGAACTTGAATGTTTCCGTCATACGATGCCGTGCTCTAGAAATTGGACGATTTAATTCAGCTCAGAGGGCAGTTTTGTTTTTTGATGTATAACTCGTTATGTGGACTACCATAATTCTTAACTATACCGTTGGGAGGTTAATGAATTTCTTAATTTCTAAAGGTGGGGCTGTGTTTCATGGCTTACGGTAAACTGTTCATGCGTTCGTCATGTATGTTTTCGACCTTGCCAAAACATAGTCCGATGTCAAAAGCGACAATTTGTTGGTAATTATAGCATAAGCACTACAGTGCATATTGCAGTACGCGAAATTGCCATGATTTAGGAAGTTGAGGCTAACAGTCTAAAAGGAACCAAATAAGTTGTTTGGGGAAGTAGAACTATGAGCTACACTACTTACACATTTTGGAATAAGTGCATTCCTCTGTTCCTCCCCCTCCTCTCTCAGCTTCCACCTCCCTCCTTCCCACCTTTTTCACTAGTCCAGTTTTCCGTATAAAGGTGAGTGCGGGCATGATGGCACGAAGTTCACTCCTTAACGGGTAAAAACTTCTTTTTATCCCTTATCGGATCAAAAGCTCCCTCTCTGCCTCTCTCTCCATCTTCCTCTTTCTTCTTTGAAGAGAGTTTAGAGACGTATTCAGCAAAGAATGTCGAAATCGCTATTCAGCAAATCTTAATTTTTATTTTAGTTTCCACTCATTTGATATTCACATTTGTTTCTGCTCTTATTAATTTATGTACTTTTATAAATCGTTGACTACAGAGCCATTCTCGGTGATTCACATGAGTCCTTTTATTTGAGTTAATTTTCAGAAGGAGGAAGCATCTCTGGGTTCGGAAGATTCTTATTCGAAGTCGTCTTCTTGTTATACAGTGCAACCAACACGGTCCTCTTCCGCCCTACTTCATTCCCATCCTTCAGTTACCAACGTAAGCTGTACCATTAAATTTTTATTCCGGTATAAACAAAAATGTGGGCACAGACCATTGTATGTATGTTATATATATATATATATATATATATATAATGAGGCACCGAAGGAGGATTTTGCAGCGGGGGTTGAGGATATATATATATATATATTAAAACGTTGAGAAGTGACCGAAAATATTGTTCAACGGAAAACATATTCGAAATTGATTTCGCAGTAATTATTTCTGAAGAGCGCACTTTAAACTTACTTAGATTGCTAAACTCTTTAGGTTTATCCTTCGATCTTTCACTGCCATTCATTTTGTTCGGTAATTTAGTTGTGAAAAAAATCCGATGAGCTCTTTTTTTTCATCCTTTAAAAAACTTTCAGCGGAATAAAATATATGAAAACTTTTTTTTGAGTAAATTTGACAATTGAAATGTTGTCCTCAAAAATCCTTTCAAATGCTCTCTTTTATCAAGTCATATATTTTGATTCGTTATAGTTTTCTCTTGCATAAATTTCGCCGAACTGCTTATTAGTATTGAATCCATTCAGGGAAATTAGACATCATTTTGAATAAATCTGAAATTTGAAGCGTTTAATGAATCCAGAATTAATGAGTGAGAAAACTGGTGGACAGATGCGCCAATTTTTGAGGAACTTTTCTGCAGATTAAAAAGTGCTCTTAATAGTACTCTGATAACAAGCCGTTTAACTAAATTTTTTAAAACAATGTCGTTTACAATTCTCATCAAAAATTCCATTTCTATAAGGTCGTTCACAATTAATACTAGGAAGGAAATATTTAGAATACCAAATCGTCCACTCCTCAAACCACGATGCTTAGAAAACATCGGCTAAATAAGTCAAGTTGAATTATAAGAGTTATATATAGTCACTTAGATATCGTTGTTGCTGAAAAGAATATAATAATTAGCGTTGATTATCGAATTTAAAATTATACAAATATATGTATGTGTATATATATATATATATATATATATATATATATATATATATATATATATTTGAATTGCAGTTATTAGAAGTGAATAACGAATCGGTAGGCGATCAGCAACGAGCAACATCCATTACGCACTCATCGTTTAGTGCATCCGAATTGTGCACATCGTTGGAGATTGTTTCAACGGATAGTAATTACGGTGGACGATCCGCATCACTGCCATCGTCCTCTTATTTTCACTCACTTATGGGCGCATCTTCACATAAAAAGTTTCCTTTATTTTTAATTTGAACACTTTTGTTCAAGTTGAATATGCTTTAAATTTGATCGACTTTTAACCTATGGGTTATAGCTCGAACTTGTAGACATCGTTTCATGTACGGTGTTCTAGATCATCGGCATTTGAGCATTAGATGAATTGCAAAAAGAGCATATCGTGCCATTATCCTCTGCATTTCGTCCCGTATATTTGAAGAAGAATAGAACTGCTTAATGTATAATAGGGCAGAAAGATGAGGCTGTTTCTAAAAGAATATGCAGTATTTGTGTACACTGAAGTATAACGGTTTCAAGTACAATTAGCAAATGATTAAAACATTTTGTTAGAAGTTGGGAAATGAAGAAGCCGTAACGACGCTTATTAATTAATCATTTTTAATGTGACAGGTAGCCGTTTGCTTTTGCTTTATCTACTTTAATCAGGAAAGCATTTATTACGAATAAATATATCTTCACTTCCACTTCCACTTCCGCTTAGTGCAGTTGTATGATCGCGTGAGGGTTAGAACTTAGACTCCTTTCCTGCCCATAGGAGATTAATGAGTCGATTCATCGTTGTCCTGCTCAAGAGGGGGACTGGTGTTGTTCCCTTGTTAGGATCCTGGACGGAGTGGCTCGACACGACCGAGGCAAGCAGTCTGATCAGAACACACAACCAACCGCCCAGTAACCAACACGAACGGATAAATGCACTAACAATATGGTTGTTAAATAAATATTCAGTAACAATATACGCTTATTTTTAATATATGGCGATGGGAATGGTATATGCACGATCCTATGAGAATGTTTCATTGGTTTTAAGTGTTGCAGAGGATGTGCATTCTGTGGTGTGCCGAAAGCACCGAATGGAGCACCGTTGCTACGATGTCAGCATTGCGACATGGTCGCATATTGCGGAGAGGAACATCAGGTAATGTGCTTATGCGTGGATTGCATCTTTGCGTTGCTGTTTCACATTTTTTGATCGGTGATGGTGTGTTTTAGTTTGCCTCTCTCTGATCTACCTCCGTGCCTATCATCCTCTAATATACTAAGAGAGATGAAGCTTTCTTCCTAGAGAGAAATTTAGATATAAGCACAAATGTAGACTCACCTCGATATGTGAATTTCTGCCATGAGATGAATTAATTTTGCAAATATTTTCAATAGCAGGTCATTACCCGGGGCAGAGAATAATATTTCTTGAAGGAATCCTGTTCCATTTCCGTAATGCTTCTTTCAGGATGTTTATTTTTGGATGCTGCTTATCCTCACACCCTATTTTGTTCTCGTTCATACCCTTTTTCCTTCTTTGTAAAAAAAATATTTTGCGCATTCATGATATGCCCATAAGAACCCTAAACGAGTATCGGTCTAGATGTCACTTCACATCGCCTAGATGTCTCCTTGCATTGTTGAATTTCTTCCACCCCTATTGATGGACTGTAACGATGCGAATTGAGGCGACCACCCTCTACCCCCTCCCTCGTCGTTAATGATCCCTTCAGAAGGGGTGTACGACGGTAATTCAGGAGAGCCCAATGATTATTGTATTTTTGGAATGGCAGTTCGTTGGTCTTTCTCCTTTTTCACCTTGCACATCTACAACGATAAATAATGCATCTGCAGAAGGAGTCAGATAGAGAGGTCACACATCTTATATAATGTACAGTTGAAAGTTAAGCGATATGCATATAGGTTTTACACTGGACGAGAAAAATATGAGTGCAAATTGTTTTTCAAATACTGATATAATAAAAAGGTATAGGTCGTAAGTTGGAGGTTGAGGGAAGAGAAAAGATATGCAACTGTAGGTTGGAAGTGCGAGAAGGGTTGAGTTGGGTAGGTGACCTAACGATTGGCAGATGCTTTGATGTGGTGATGGACGGCGTTGAATAGAGCGTGAGTGCAATGCAGTCTTTTTTATACGTACTCGAATGAATGTTGCTCGTGCTTGCATAATGCCACATTTTTGGCTGTGTTAGTTATCAGAACACTTTATATGCCGTTAGTGGTAAGCAATTCGAGAGGAGGGTACTGCAAGTGCAGTCGCAAACATAGTTGCATCTGTGATCCCCTAAGACTCATTTTATACCCTCGACTTGGTGTGTTGCGTTGTTTTGCAATTATGCAGTGCGAAAGCACTTGTTTTGCAATTATGCAATGCGAAAGCACTTGTTTTGCAATTATGCAATCGAAAAGCACTACGCCAGTGTATTATACAGACGCACTCGTCGGCGGGTGCTTTGTTGTGCACTTGTGGATCTCATGTGGCACATTTCTGTTTCTTTGCAAAGAGAGTGACGGGGGTGATGTTTTAGTGTTCACATGACCTTTGAACTCTTTGGGTGCATTTGGACGTCCTAACTTACTACTCTTCCATGATACCATCTCTATGCGAAATCATCACTGAAAAGCCACATCTTAACGATTGCAAAGCAGTATTATATTCTCTCTTTCAGCTCTCAAACTTCTTCATTTTGCAGCTGTCAGTAAAATGATTATATGTATGTATTTTCATTTATTTATTTATTCATTTGTTTATGATTTATTTATTTATTTATTTATTTTTTCCCTATATTCCATTCCACATCAATTTTTTATATCATTCATTCAAAAAAACGTTGAAAAATCTTTTAAAATTTTGTCGTGTGCACGTGTATGCGTGCAATTCACGCATTGGTTCGATGGTTCAGCACTATGTTTAGTAAGCAATGTTTCCGCTCATTGATCCCTTTACAAGTTTTTTTCTTCGTTAAAAATCAGCTGAGAATTGGTTGTGGTGTGCATATATTGTGCACAATGTGACGATGCACACGTCTCTATGCACGCAGCAATCACGCGTTATGGTTGATGAAATGCGTGAGAAGAGAGAGAGAGAGAGACAAGGAGTGAAATTGGAGGGAGAGGGGTGGGGTAAGGGAGGGGGATATGGTTAGAGATGAATAAATAAATGCGTTGGAAAGTGTAGTCAAGATTTTCAGTATTTTGTAGTTTGATGTCAAATTTGAAAGAAATAACCAATTTAACCAGTAGCATTGTGCTAGGTTGTTGGTCTTTTGGTTAACGTTTGCCTAGGATACCTTCTCTGTCTCTTTTAACTGGTCCATCCCCTCTCCCCCCACACCTTTCCTTTACTGGATCATTCCTCATCAGGTACTCTTCTTGTTCGTAGAAAACTCTTCTCGTCGATCAATCAGTTTAGATGCAAACGTCTTTGAAATCGTTCATGGTGTTGTTGTGTTTATGGTGTATTTTAAAGAAACGATTTGATAATTAAAGCATAAAAGGTTAATGAAAAATATTACTAAGTGTCATTCAATCTATGAGAAGTATTTGTAAATATGCAGATATAATATTTGCGTTCTTATAATTTAGAAGGATACTCGAAGATCACATATCGATTGATCATTGATTTTTTTTTTAGATGAATATTAGTAGTGAAATTGAAATGGTGACAAACATGTATGCATAGCTGTGATCAACGTTACTTCGATTTATCGTACACTCATCAAGATAAATGCCTACACGTTGTTTGCACCACTTCAATGAAGCGTAGAGGAATTCACCTGCAAAAATTTCATATAGCTGTAATTATTTTGAGATGAATTCGAGTAATAATGGTTCATTTTACATTTTAGATTTACCTTCTATACTAAATTCCAGTTTGTAATACTCGATGATTTTACTGTTGGATGCTGCAAAAAAATCAAAATTCAATTTGACCATTAAAAAATTGCTTAATTTACCGTTTAATCAAGTGAATGAAAATGTTTGATCGGCTTATTCTCAGCTGCAACTGTTAATGATTACCGATTTGGATGCTTTGTAGTTGCAATGGTGGTGATCTTTGAGTGCTTTGAAATTTACATAATTTTTGAATTTATACATATAAGAATGTTTAATTATAAAATGCGCACTTCGGTTTCATTGATCTTTGGGCGTTTATATTCAAATCTTAGTAAGTCATTTCGATAAAATATTCAAATTTTGTGGTACTAAATCATGTGGTAGATACATTTGGGAAAAGAAAATTAGCGTATTACCTTTTATTGATGATAAAGTATTGTATGTTACATACCTATGATAGCTGATTGATAACGTTCACGTGTTTTGCATATGAAGTTGTTTAGCGTTTTAAAAGGAATTTCTTTCTTTTTGAGAGGGAATACGATGGAAAGGTTTGTTTAGAAAAGTGAAGGGTGACATTTAATTCTAAATGTGATTGTGCTTAACAAAAAGTGAACAGAAAAAAATGTTTCTTCGGCATTTGGACGCCTCTGTGTATCTCACTGTAAATTTCAGTTATCTCACAACTTGGTACCAGCTGTATGGTCAGCTTATCTCACAAGTAGTACCAGCTGCGTGGTCAGCTAATTTCGCAACTAGTGCCAGCTATCTAACAGAATAGTGATGAATAATCAAACAAGACATTGAGTGATTCCGTTGGCAAGTTTAATTCGTCATCTTCTCGCTTATCGTCTTAGTAAAGTTCCGCTCTTCTCAATAATATTTATTGAAAGTGGCACGTTTATGTGCATTCGTTTATGGATTGGACAGGAAATTTCGATTGGGTTTATATATAACTGTTCTTTCAATGTTATGCAGATTTTGCATATGACTCAAAACTTTGCATTTTGCATAATTCTATCTATTCACTAGTGGTCATTGCCGAAGAGCATCTTAATATTGAGTGTCATGATATGGTGAACTGGGAAAAAGCCGTTTTGAATTGCGTGTACAGTTGTGTATTTTTTCTGTGCTAATAAACATTTGCATATTAGCCACAAATATATTTGGCATCCTGTGAAACTGGTCTTGTGTATGATCCCTTGTATGGTAGCATTTCCACCGCCGAGTACAGTTGCTTTTTGAATGTGACAAAAGATCTCCCTCCCACTCTCGAAGAAAATATGAGCGTCAAAGTAGATTTGTAACGTTGTCGCAATCGGAACCAGGTTTAAACCATAACCTTTGGGGATAGGTTAAGTTGTAAGTGTATGGAGGTGGATTAAACGAGATTTCGATATGCCATAGCAGTAGGATATTGGTATGTTTATATGGAATGTATAAACCTTCAATTTCTGCTTCAGACAACATGTATTTACTCAAATAAAGGTTATCCCCTGTGTCACTCCTTAGAATCTTCTAAGTGCTAAGAGTTGAGGACAGAACATTTGGTGCCATTTTCTCGAAGTTTTCTTCCCAGCGCTGTATCTCCCTTTATCTCCATCCCCCCCCCCCCCCTCTCTCCAAAAAACCATTATCGATCGATGCGCATTACCTTTGTTGTGTCTGTCGTCTCATGTGCTGTTAGTCTGTACTTTCATAAAGCTACATCAATGCGTTTTATCATCGGTCTTGATCAAACTAAGTGATTTGAATCTTTTTTAATACGGCGATGAAGAGGAGATAATCCGTCTCTTCCAGGACTTTAAAGAGGATTGCATGGCGGGGCATTGTCGACATATGGCAAAATATTTGGAAAGATGGGGGAGGGAGAGTGGGGGAAGGGGGTTGTAACTATTCCCAAAAAAAAAAAGAAATTTTCTCTTCTGTTTTCTAAATTTTAAATACCTATAAAATTTCGCAATATTCATCGCCTAAAACATTAAGGATAAAGCTGTAAATTTTTCTATTCAAGTTGATAGGGTGATTTATTTTCATATTACATAAGTAATACTCACTTATCGACGTGTTAGTGATATTGCTGTAATGTATCGTCTAAGAGCTAATCTGAGTGGGAATATCAGAGACATCTTCTAATTGCGCAGATATTTCTGTTGATTTAAATTCCCAAGGAAAATGGTTGCAGAAAATACAGCCTAGAAGCTCATTTTATGTGTTATTTTCATTTAAATCGAAGAGGTAAATTTATAATTAACTATTCGAGAAAAAGTTTGCATAAACACTTTGGTAAATTTTTAGTACAGTTAGCACATTAGCTTTGTTTAATTTCAAAGTATTATGATATATGAAAGGAATACGTTTTTTAGAAGTTTGATTGGAAACGCCATAAGCCATTATGCAAAACTGTACAATCACAACTCTCAAAGAGGAATGCTCAATCGCCACATGTACAGTTTCACCTGTTTATACCTGGTTCCCCACCAACAACTAATCTAACACCAGGTTTGATATTCTCATCATTATTGTTTCCCATAATCAATTTAATCGGTGGGCGGTAATTCATATATCGGTGATTTTTTTTTTTGCCCATTTATGCAACAGTATGTGTTTACAAGTGATGGGAATCTTTCCTATAAGGGGAGGAAGGAAAGAAGAAGGGATGGTGGGGGAGGGGGGGGGGGCGAGGAACGTTTGTAGACATATAGTTATCTCCCTGATGTTCCTTATGGATGTCAAAACCATTTTATTACCTCATCAATTTAAAGAGTCAGAATATGCAAATAGATAGATGGAAAAATTGAAGTTCTGTAAAGCCCCTCTATGAATACTTGCAAATATTTTCAGTTGCGTTCTCAATGGCGAAATTCCTCATTTGAATGCAATTTGTACCGCATATCACGATTAATAAATAGGTGAATGGGTGAAGTGAAAGGGGGGATAATTATCGACTTTTATGCCTTCTGAAAAGTTTGTTGTGGTACCAGTTCGACAATTTTTGAGATTTGAAAGAAAACCGGACAAGTATTTTTCACTAACAAAGATGAAGTACAGTTACTTGAATATTTCGTTAATGTAAAACAGAGAATTGAAAAAATTATACCAAACTTGAGTAGACTACTTTATACTTGAATACTGAATACTTAAATACTTGAATGTACCCAGAAAACTCGAACGGTCGACCAAATTATCCTAAAAAATTGTATATGAAATTATACTTTCTCTCTTTGGTATAATCAATAAAAGAAAGGACTCTGGTTGAGTGCGCCGACTTGTCTGCTTGACATTCGTATGTTTGGATGGTGATAAACATTGGTCTCTTTAAGGAGGTAGTTCATAATAATGTGTTCGAGTTCGTTGAGATATATGAAAGGATGAGATGCTGAAGTGTCCTAACTTCCGGAAAGGTTATGTTTCTTTAATCCAGAAAATGCTTTCAAAAAAAAAATTCATTATTTAAAGGCTCGCAAAGTGTTGTTCTAAGCTTATTTTCAACACTTATAATTGCTGCATTTGATGTAAAGTATTTGTACCGTTCATACTGATACTGGTTTTATTTACCTTTTCAAGTCTTTCCTTTAATTTGATTTTTTTCCTAAAATGTTTACTTTTCTTCGCTTTAATTTCGAATTTTCATTGAAGAATATTTATTTCATGAACGTTTGGTACGAATTGATATTTCGATCGTTGATTTATTTAAGGATTTATCTGTTATTAATGAGGCAGATATTGGATTTGTAGCAATATTAGGTAAACCACATTAGCACCTTTATTGCAAAAAGGAGCAGGTGAATTTTAAATTGTTGCTATTAACAATTAAAGTACATCCCTACTCGAAATTAAATGTAATTTTCTTATGATTTATAGTTGTGGCCTAATATGATGTTTTCATCCGTGCAATCAAATTGCGCCATATAAATATAAAAGTGTTTGCAGATTCACCAACAAAAGGAAGGACAGTTGAATTCGCATCTGCTTCGTGCAGCTCTTCGCCCTCACTAGCAGACGATTCACGAAGGTGTCCACTACAACGAGCACATTCCAATTCGACACTAACTACAATACCATCAGGTCAGTTGCTATTCGATAAGGTGATTTACATTGGAAATGAAACATTTAGCTGGCTTTTTATAAAATCCATCGAAGTTGAAAAATTTTAGAATACATAGAGCATTCTCGGTTAGAGTACTCGATTTTATATGAATACAGAAAAACTTGGATTGTAAAACAGGAAATTGTAGATTTTCCATCTTTTTAAGGATATGGGGGTATAATTGAGGGAAGTATCTAGATTTCTGAACATTAAAAGTAACCTATAAATGAGAAGGGATTTACAAGGTCATATAATCGCTAATGAAGAAATTATATTTAGATTTTCTTGGTGGTGAATATGAAGGTGAATAGGCTGTAGTGCCACCGCTGAGGATTGACTGGTAAGGTTTTTGAGAGTCATATACTCCTGAAAATGTCCTTTTTTGAAAAACAGGAGTATTCTGATTTCAGCAACCCCCTTATATATATATATATATATATATATATATATACCGATTAAGGAGTACATCTCTGTGAAGGGGTTTTTTGCAACTTTTGAACACTTTGTATTATTTGAGGGCGGGATTCTATGTGGATTAATACGGTAGTAGTGCACTCCAACTGGTGTATTTTATTCGGCGAACCTTTAGGGGTAAATGTCGTGCATTATTGTTGGGCGTTTTGTGCCCTCACGTATATTGCTGCGAGCGCGCAAACGCCAATGACCTATTCGTTTTTGCTTAAAGCGGCATTTTCGAAAGATTTGTGCTTGAAGAATGGCCGAGGGGGTTTCTGTGGGGAAGGAAGATCCTCTTATAAATAAGGTTGCTTTCCCCCAGATAGACATTTTTTCGACACTTTAATACTTTATGATCGCTGTTGTTGAAGTCAGTGGAGGTCATGACTAAACACTTCGATATAGCGCATTTAACTGCCCTTATAACTGAATGTCTCGTATAGTTATATTTGCAAACCGCGTCTTGTATCTCTGTAGTACGGAGACTAGCACATTTATAGAATAGGACTAATAAAAGCACCACTGCACTTTTCTAGGAGCCAAATTTAGGAAAGCACATTACGAAAGGCACATATCCGCTTGGCACAGCTTATGAATTCCATGTCGGATGTTACACTTCCTATATGTCTGTATGAATTTTGTGTGAACAGAAGGCGTTTCATTGTCAATACTGCATTGAGCGATATATAGATGATTGTTCAGTATAGTATTGCTTGACGATTATAGACAATTCAATGAGTGCATATGTCAATGTTGATCTATTATCATTCGATAGCTGGGTTGATTATGCGTTGTCGTCATTGATAATTCAATATCTATGACGTAATTTGAGGGATGTTTATAACTTTTTTTTTCATATTACTTGCATATTTTATAACTTTTGACATTAATTTTTTGTCGATTTCATTTTGCATTATCGAACCAATAATTCCATTTAGAATATTTCCTGAACTTAACTAATTTCTCATCTTAATATAAAACAAATAATGAAAGCTCCTCTTTGATGTTTATCGATTTTTTGATCATTTTTTGCTTATATTAATTTTGGCTACCTTAGGTAAACTTTCATCCTGTTTTATTGCTTAAATTTATAATTTTTAGCATCTCCGGATTGCACTTCACATTCAAGAGTGGACTCGAGAGAACTGATTCCATCTCCGCATCGAATTGTGGATGGCTCCGATCCGGATGTTCAAATTATTGAGAGTACATCTAGTATGCGGCCACAGAGAGCGGCTCGTAAACGGCCACAGCATCCCGTTCAAACGCGTCTCCTCATTGATCATTCTCTTAATGTCCCCTACAAGGTGTGTTAGATATTGGGTTCATTTATGCAAGTTTTTTAGTCTTACCTTTCAGCTAAAGTTTTTTATTAAGTTTATAAGGTATTTTGCGAAGATTTTTTTCTTTGCAGTCTTATTACGAAACATTTGTACTTCCTTGTGTGATATCAGTGTTTCAATTTTCATGTCATATCGTTGCGATCTTAATAGCTGTTTTTCGTCATTTATTGTTTTCGTTGTTTTCGTTTTCTATCAGATAGTTTTTTGGTTCAATGTGATCGTCTTTTATCTTTGCAAAAGGGATCCGAGCGGTCAACGTGGTTTCTTTTTAAAGTGTTATTCAACTACAGCTAGTGCTAGTCTATTTATTGCGTTATAACTTCACGTCAGCTTTCACTTCCTTCTCCACCACGTTTTAAGTTTATAAGGTATTTTGCGAAGATTTTTTTCTTTGCAGTCTTATTACGAAACATTTGTACTTCCTTGTGTGATATCAGTGTTTCAATTTTCATGTCATATCGTTGCGATCTTAATAGCTGTTTTTCGTCATTTATTGTTTTCGTTGTTTTCGTTTTCTATCAGATAGTTTTTTGGTTCAATGTGATCGTCTTTTATCTTTGCAAAAGGGATCCGAGCGGTCAACGTGGTTTCTTTTTAAAGTGTTATTCAACTACAGCTAGTGCTAGTCTATTTATTGCGTTATAACTTCACGTCAGCTTTCACTTCCTTCTCCACCACGTTTTACCGTTTTCCTCTCAGATGTCCTTAATTCATTTTCCCGTTTTATTTTAGGTGAGGGAACAGGTAGAAGGCGAAAGAGGAGGTTTTTCTTTTTGCTGTTGATGCTATAGCACTCATTTCTCATAATAGAAGATTATCATTGAGTTATAAAAATTTAATGAGTTTCTTATCCTATATAAGCGGTTATATATGTTCATATAAATTTATTTGGAGCTCTTCCTCAGGTATGCGTATCGATATATATTGACCTTTTCTATGTTGTCTTTTGCAGTTAGTCGGCCTTATAGATAGACGATTTGTTTTCTTGTTTTCTCCCTCAGGAATGCCGTCGAATCAACTGCTATCACGGATTCCCCGATCTGTTTTGCTGCTCTCTTTTATTCTTAGCTATTTGGTTAAATTTTTTTGAATGATCGACCACTCTCTAAAACGAATCGACCGTGTATTGTGTATTTTTTCGTTGTTTTATTGAACACTGTTCATTCCAGCGTAGTAGGGGAGGGTTTCCTCATATTTAATGCAATATTACGTTGTAACACAATAAACGAATAAAGATAAGTTCTTGTAAATCTGTAAAATTGCATTAAAAAGTCTTCAAGGTGAGGCTATATTTTGCTGTTTCCTTCAGTTCTGTAATGGGCTAAGCTAATAAGGGAAAACTGATCACCCCATCAAACTTTTCAGGTAGGCTTTGATAAGGAGGAAAAATGAAGTAGAGGGGTTTTACACAATGGGTAATTGGTGTGATGAATTAGAATTGAGAAGTGATTAAGAAGGAAACTTTGAAGGAGGGAGGAATGAATGCAGTGAAGGTTGATAAGAAAGGTGATTAAGGGGAGGGGAATATTTTGGAGAGAGTGGGAAGGGGGGAGGGGAGGCAAATAATACAGCAAAAGATTGTAAAGTATGTTGGATGATTTTCTCAATGCTATTAAATAGGAGTGTTTCATTCAGACAACACTGCAAGAGCATCTCAAAGCGTTCGCTTCAAGTGGTCTTGCCTTTAATCAACAACAAGCAGTTGCACTTCGTTTAATGGTAACTATATGTTTTTTGTAAAAATTGTTGCAAATATTCCCATATAGAATTTTCCGTTATTGCTTTTATTGCTTGAAAAAGCTCAAATGTAGAGATTGCTTCGTTTTGTAGTATGTGATTACTTCTAGAAAGAAATTTTTCGCAAATTGATTCGAATGTTTTGAACGCTTTTGCAGTCTCCTTAATTGTTTTTAATAAGTAGTTACTTGACCTAACTCCGCCGATTTTATCCACTCCGGCTCCCCTTTGCCTCCACCTTATCATTCCATCCCCTCCACGGCCTCCCCCAAGAGAAAGGGGGGAGAGCGAACAAATTTTTAAATGGTCTTTTACCGTTTTTATTAAACTTATGTGCTGTATGTTAGCAAAAGTTGGATGGCTTGTTAAGCACTACTTTCCATAGTGCATTTATCAATGCATTTTATATTTCAGACAATCGCTGAACATGTTATTCGCGGTCTGAACGAATATGGTTGGGCACAGATCGACAACTTCTTAGGTTTAGCTCATTGTCGTCACTTATATCAGTGAGTATTATTTACATTCGCTCTCTTTTTCAGATTTTTTTTAGCAACTTTCATGTTTCGAGGTGAAAAGAGTTCGTAAAAAATGCCAGTTAGCTTCTTTTTGGTGTACGAGAAACTATATAACGTTAAATTTTTTTTTCAATTGTTTGTAAAATTTTTCTAATTTCTTTCACTTATTGCGCTGTTTTTAGCTATAAATTTGTTTTATTTCTGTTCATTATTAGAGAGGGTTAAGGGTATGTATTATGAAGTGTGTCTTGCAGTTGGATCACTTGGCATTATTAGTGCTTGTTTATTTCTCACTCATTCTGTAATTCACTTTTATGGTACTCGCGCTTTAAAGCATATTAAAATGACTTATTGGCGATCACGTAGAATGACGTGATCAAGCACTTGGTGTTAGGTTGTAAGTGGAATGAAAAAATTTGGTTAGAGGTTCTAGATGAAATGTCTACGACATTTAACTGGCTTAATTTTTATGATAAAAAAGAGCTTTGCAGATCAGCTGTGAATCAAGTCTCATTTTACGGTTATGTTAGAGTTGTTGCCTTTTCCTGCTGCATATTTGCCTTCTGCGGATCCAAATGTGCAGTTTTAATGTAGAGCATATTATTTTTTAATTTATTTTATCCTCTGTAAACGACGAGACTAGATAAATATTCACTTGTCAAACATTTCGCAGGTTACACCTCGTCAAAAAACTGTAAATGATTTCGCAGCTAATTTTGGAAGAATACGATTCCCCAACAAGGTCATAAGGGTAATCGGCTTACAGTGATGATGGAATAAACATAAACATTCATACATACGACAAGGAGGGTTTTTGTTTTGAATGCCTGTCACCACTTGTGAACACAGTTGCATATTCTACGATGCGCTTTGCATTTTTCATTATTCACTTATTACTGAAACAGTGGAACTATACGTTCAAATATGGGTCAAGGTTTATGGGGGTAGTTGAAGATGCGACTAAGCAGGTATTATGTTATGTAAGGATGAGGTTTGCAGAGAAACGGAGAAGTTGCACCAACGAGGCCTTTTTTCTGCGGGACAGTTAATGGCCAACAAGTTCGGGTCACATTCACAGGACATCCGTTCCGATGAGGTTTTATTACTGACACTTGCTTGTATTGTTGGATGATACAGTGAGATAATGCGTTAATGTAACGAATCTACGAGTGGGACCTTTTGAAAAACCCAAACCCATCTGAGAAGATAGTAGGGTATTTTTATAGATGAGATAATCTTTTAAAAAGGTAATATTAATAAGGAGAATCGTGTATGAAAATGACTAATCTTTTGATGCTTACGGTTCCTTCGCCAAAATGTTTTTTAACATGTCGCGGGATTCTTTCGCATTGGGTCCCTCTAAAGAATTTCATCCCTTTTTTTACCGAAGCGAGTAGCGTTAAGCATTTTTTTCGAGATGCGAAGCTTTTCTTTGTTTTTTTTTTTTGCGTTATATTTCAGCGTTACGTGGTCGATTTTAAAATACCATGGCATTTTATTAGAGCTTATATTCCTTTTTATTAGTTTGAATGGCTTATTGATAGAGGGTTGCCTGTTTTATAATACAAGCTAATAAGCTGTCGTTTAACATTGAAACATTTCGACAGGGAAGGTTACGTGATCTTGGTTACTTACATTTGCGTTGCGTTTTTTAGAACATTTCTTGGCATGATTCGAACGGCTGAGAGTAAGAGGACGTAGGAGACTGATATTGGGTTAGTTGTTATTGCGCGATATAGCTGTCATAGGAGGTGGTTATAGGGAAAAGAGATTTGCAGATCTATTGGTTTGAAAGTGGCGACGAGAGGGCACAAGATGCGGTCACTATTCGACTTCTCGTCTCGATGATCGATTCGATTATTGTACACCTCAATGGCCGTATCCCTTATAAGATTAGTGGACGCTCAAGGGTAACATTTTTGAATAATATTTATGCAGATTATGCTCAACCACATGTTTCACATATTAAGTGATTATTTGTAGTTGTATCACCTTTGGACAGGGATCTGGTATGATGGCTAAGTGGTCATCAATTAAATGGATCGGCAATTAAATCTTCACGTTTTTGGTTTTTTCGTTTCATGAAAACATCGCAAATTGAGAGAGCTTCTTTTCTTATAGAAAATAAGGTGAAGATACACATGACCGCCTAGAAAACTGAACGGAGGGTTGAGTGTTTTTTTTATGCTTTCAGTGGCCTTATCAAGGCATCGCAGTGGAAGTTTGCGAACTTGTTTTATGTACTTAAAACAAATGGTCGTAAACGTCAAAGAATGTGATTTCATGATAGAAAAATTATTTTCGAGGGTTTTCTTGCTAATTATTTAATGGCTTTATTGCTGTTCATTTGATGGTTGGTTGGTCAGATTTTCCTACTTTATTTTATTTGCCGGTCATTAAAATGTAGGAATAATTCAATGTTGATTCATTACGAGTTGCATTTGCATGACCGTAAGAATTTTTTTATCGTTCTAAGCGAGCACAGAGATTTCTGTTGGCCAACATTTTCACCTAAATTTCCATGGGGGAGAGTTGAGGTAAAGGAGGCTTAGACAGACGATTATCTGGTTGTCCATGGGGTATTATTGCATGTCGGAGCCGTTAAATCTTCTGGTGGCATCTTTTTTTCTTTGCTGATTTCGGATGTACAAGTGCTGCACCATGGGGTTAAGGATCGAACAGTGTACTCATCATGCTCAATGCAGCCGATCAGTTTTGTGCTCGAACTTGGCAGATGAGAATCACGAGCTGTGGCTGAGTTGTGGTGGGGACTGTTTGTTGAGTGTGCAATTTGCAGTTATCTTCCCTCTTATAGGCAATGGTAGCGATATATCCGAGCAACGGTACAAGATATGTAAAGCACGTTGATAACCCATTGAGAGATGGACGATGTGTCACAAGTATTTATTACAGCAACGAGAATTGGAATGTTAGCCAGGTTAGATCGTAGTGCATTTATATTTTGTAGTCTTTGTGGGCAAGCGGTCGATTGCGTACTGCAAGCACTAACCTTATTGCTGGAAATGGGGTGCGTGTTTTAGCTTCTAATCGAGTTAGCACGAAAGATCTTAACTAGAAAAGGAGGGAGAGGGGGACTGAGAAAACTGGGAATTTCTGGAATGCAGATGCTTTCACAGTGCTTTATCAAACAGTGAAAATTAACATATTTTTGAGTTTATCAAGAAAAGTCGATCGAAAAAACTTTTGTCGCTTTGAAAATTCATTCTTAAAAATAGTGTTTGGTTAACTTAATGGTCTGTCTGCTTGCAAATCGGGACAGATTATGTGCTTCCACCATTTTAAGTTATATACTGATGATTTTTATTAAGATAATTATGGCTCAGGCTGGAAGCATGAGGTTTAATCTTGCAAGCGCATCTAATAGAATCGTTTAGTCGTTTTCCACTCGTTTTGAGGTCATTCATGTAGAACAGAAAACCGTCAGAATGTACTGTCTTTTTTCGTAGATTGATGTCTAAATATTTTTTTCAGCATGGAGGTATGCTAAGGTTGTACCCAGAGACATCCGCAGTTCCAGTGGATATTAGCCCCCAAGCTGATCGGCTGGTACTCTTTTGGTCTGATCGTCGGAATCCCCACGAAGTTATGCCGACCTTCAAGAACAGGTAATTTTTTCTTAAGGGTGGAAATTATTTTTATTTGTGGTATATAAATATCATTTTTGATTATTAAGGGTAGAGGTTACTTTTGTCCCAAAAACTTGCGATAGGGTTTTATGTTTTCCAAACAAAGTCATAAACATGCCTGAACTCTTTTTTTTCTATGGGTTATTCTTCCATAGTATTTTCGTTGTCATTTTTGAGTGGATGCGGAAATTATAAGGCGCTTGTTAGTTAGTGCAGTTTATATCACAAATCAAGTAGAGTAACCCCTAGGTACAGTGACCATTCCTGCTCGAAAATAACTAATCTAGACTTTTTGAAGTTGAGTGACATTTCATTCCCCAAAAAATAATTCGAAACGTTTTTTTAGCTGTGGAAAAATTATAACCATTGGGGTTTTATTCCAAGCAACGCAGTTGATCGTTAATTCAGAACCCAATTTAATGCTATTTTCGTTCGCCTACGATTTTCCTTTAAATTTCCAGTTTTATTGATATTATTTATGCATCTTCTGAGAGGCCTGTGTACAAATTTTGTCACTTTCTGTGTTGTTAAAAGCGGTTTTATTTGCTTAAAAGTCACTATTACTGCATTTTTAGTGATGTTTTATGGAAGAACCTGTTTTCCAAGGGGATTTTTGTTTCAAAAAAAGAGGCTTTTTTGTTTTCCTCTTTCACTACTTCGTTCACAAAGAGGCGTTAGGATAAATGGCATTAATGCCACGTTTTCCGATACAAGTTTCGATATTTTTATTGAGAATAGACTTCTGTGAGAGGGTTAATATAAAAAATAGGCCAGCTCGCGAAGTGCCTAACTCGTAGGAGTAAATAAGATCCGCGTTGTGAAGATGTTGATGGACATCAGCTTATGCGTCAAGCTATTGTTTCTACAAATAGAGGAAAATCACTTGTGATAACATTTTTAGATTCGCTATAACAATATGGTACTTCGATGAGAGCGAAAAAATGGCTGCGTTAGAGAAGAGACGTCAGGAGGACACTAGAAACATTATAGCGAAAAGCGATCGTGTCGAGAGGTCGCCAACCAATATAAGGATGGTATCGAAACAACGTTCCACTGAAGTTCCTGAACCACCTGCTTCGAAGTTTAAGGTTCGCAATTAATTCCCACTTCAAATCATTTCAAACGTCATATTAACTGTGTTTTCTAAAACATGCCTCAATTGCTTGCTATATTTTCACTGATCGAGTTCACTGAAAGTGAAGGTGCGAGGTGATAAGGTGTTACTTGAAGGGAGGAGGGAGGGCTGGGGCAATACCCCACACCCTCCCCCACCTCTCCCCGACGCATTTCGTGCGACAGTCGTTCAATGTTATGGGGTATCATGAAACGTTTATATAGCACGAGACGACTTTAGGTGCTAATAGAGTCTTAAATATGCGTGGTGTTTGTCACCGCGATCAGATGCGCTTGGAAGTACTCACCGATGTGTGTGGTTTACTGGCTCATGAATTTTGTACTTTTTTATGCATTTGAACGTTTAACTTGATTGCTGGACTTTAGTTGTACGACATTAGGGCTAATGAGTAGTAGATATGCCGTGATGATAACGGGTACGGGACAGGTAATGTTCATCCTTTCATACTAGGTATGATATCTCGGGTCACATTATATCAGTAGGTTTATCGATATTTTTATTTAGTCAATACAGATAGTCTTAGACGTAAATTGTGTAAAGTTTTGGTTTAATTATGCGTAGCGTCGAACAAAGTGAATTGGAATAAGGATGTAGGTGGAAGCTCCGAATACCCCGTCATCCTTCTCTGGAGAGCCGACATCGCATTTCTCGAGTAACGCTCTTCAAGGATTCGCCAAAAATTCAAACACGATGAAAACAATTATTGCCGATGAACAAAAGAAAATTGAAAGAAATGGTATGTTTCTCTTTTTTTATTTTCTAGACTGCAACTTTCTTGCCAATTCATATGAAGCCTGGAATAAGCGAGGCTGTAAAATGTGCCTATTGCCTCGATGCAGTCAGGTGTTCAGGTAAAGGGGGAGGGGAAGAGGTGTAATCTGTTCAGGTAATCTAAAAAAGAGTACGATGAAGTGTGGGATAGCAGAAGAAAAATGAAGGGAGCAGAAGAGTTGTGGGTCTGTCGCTTCCCGAAAAACGCAGTTCAGAATTCTGTCTTTAGTTCTCTGTTGATAGGAGGAAGGGTATTTTCGTCTGAAATTGAAGAAAGGATCGATCTCAGGTGAGAGGCTTTATTTTCCGCTAAGGGATAGCGAAACGCTTCTTGCCAATACATTCTTATTAGTATATGAAGAGTAAGCTAAATGGCGTACGCTGAATGTAATATAGCTTTGAATATGTGTAGATGGAACTATTCGAGCACATTGGTGATCGTCTTACTGAGTTTGATCCCTCGCGGAGTGGTAATCGCGATTTGATTTTCTGTATTCAATTGTGTGGCAATCGTTTCTGATTTGTTTGTCATTTTTTGCTTATTTGTCGATCATTGCTCGCGTGGACGCATCTGCATCACTTTGCAACAATTTTGGTCTGTTGCGACGACGAACGTTTACCGTTTATGCACTGTTTGCATGATTCATGTTCACTTCTGTCACAGTTATCCAGCGCTTCTTGTGCTGCTTGTCCATTCCTTCTATTCCCTCCTGTTGCTTCTTAGCAGCCCACCGTTGCAATCAGTTTCTCCTGTTCGTTGTGAGTCTCAGTCAAGTTTTAGGCTAAAATTCCTGTTGGAAAACATAGGAGAGGATGGGAAAAAAGTTAAGGGAGAAAAAGCGAAAGGTGGGTTTTTCGATTGTTTTATGAGTAAAATGTGAAATCAGAAGTCAGATAACAAAGCGTTGCAATTTCATTCAGCCTGCAAAGCTTAGATGGAGTCATGTTGATGTAAAGCATGATGAACAGATATTCCAAATTTTTACGTCTGTAATAATCTCACGTCTGTGTTAAAGCGAGTTTTTCTAAAAATGTCTATCTATATTTATTGCTTGATAGTTGAATAATAGTTACAGCCCAACGACGCCTCATTCGTGCAGTTGTTGGTCTATTTGGCTATATTTTTATGATGAATGCCTTATGCTGTAGTGTTTAAATTTGTGGTTATCACTACAAGGCAGTAAATTATATGCAATAATTAAACCATTTCAAGTGTGCTGCAAAGTAACTGGACGAAGATGTTTTTGGAGTTGTTTTCTATCAAAACGATGCGGTAGCAGTTCCATTTCACTTTTATTTATATTCTTTGCTTATCATTTATTTCTGTAGTATATGAGTGATCATTGATTTTTAGAGGGCGCCTCATCGTTTGAAGAGAATTTTGTGCTTTCACACTCTTCCGGTGCTATTCCCTCTTGTTTTCATGGACTACTCAATGTACCGCCCACTGCAATGTCTTCTTATAGGTATATTTTGCTGTTATTTTTTATTTGCCAAAGTCACATTGTTTTATTCGAATTTCGACTTTGCTTATCCTACTGGAAGTCCGCGATATTCGCCTATGATCTGTCACTTATCAAAATATGTACCTTATTACCCTGAATAACCTTTCAGTCCCTATGAATCCATTGCCCTTCTGAATCTTTGGGAGAAATAATGGCATCCTTGATACTTACTTAGTATGGATGTCTAGTTCAGATTCGAGGTTGAAGCCCAATTTCCAACCGAGAGCAGCAGAGAGATTCCATTTTGAAAATTGAAGTCGCATTCCGGCATCCAGTAGAAGTTTCCGGTTACAAATTGGGGTTGGGAACCGGTTTTTATTGGAAGTTGTGGTCACGAATATTTTTGTTAGACTGTTCCCTAGCTGTTTTTTAAGCTGAAGTTATTAGTGTGGTTTCCGGCTTCAGTTGAGCGTTCACCGTTTTTTTTTCATTCATAAACAACTCTTCATATGAAACTTGGGATAGCGAACCCCTTTTTAGTTAAAAAATCTAGTTTCTGCTTGAAGCCTGTGCTCACAGGCTGCTTTCATTTGAAATTTGAATTTTATGCATAGTGTTCAAAACTGTTGTCTTTACAGATTGATGCATTCAAATGGCTATACATCGGGCAATCAGGGCGCAGTACGTCGTTTGGAAAATGGAAAGGCTTCAACGAAATCAGAGGCAACAACATGACGAACTGAATAAGCGGATCGTCATTCGGTATGATATAATCGGTGCTTGCTTCATTATTTAATAATTCATGTAAAAGTTGATCACTGATGCGACAGACACGTTTGTTTGTACTGTTATCAAATATCATTTAATAATTAGAGTGCGCTGTAATTGTTGAATATCTGTCATTAATAGCCGTATCGGAAATAGCCCCTCCTCCTTATTATCGGAGTGATGTTCGAATCGTCGAGTAGCTTTCTCAGGACGCACGTTTACTAGTGTGAATTTAGCCTTTTAGCATTCTAATTTACATTCGAAGTGGAATGTATTTCTATCGATTTGCACTTGTTGGAGAGGCTATAAAATTCTAATATGCAGGCCATGTGCATACATAGATCACCACTTCTGCAAGCTTTCTGAATTATTGAGTGGGGAGAATGTATCTGCTTGTTGGGATTGTTGTCTTATGTGATACTAGCATATTTCTCATAACAACGTTCTTCTAGAGGGGTCATTTGTACACTCTTAAGATTAATTCCATGTTCTTTCACGGCTTTCTTAAATTCTACTATTAAACGGGAAATGTTTGAGAGCTGTCAAACGTTTTTTTCTTGAGGTTCTTCGCTGTATTCTTTCCGGCGGTTTCCCTATGGGTTATCGTTTCTTTGAATTTTCGATTTTCTGTTGAAATTTTTTAGAAGTGAAGGAAAAATTCAATATTAAACTTAACGGTGGAATGCAAATGATTGTTGAAATTAGATAACTACTGCGGCACAGCGTTGAGGGTGCTTAATAATAAACGCATATTTGAAAGCGTTTGGTATTTTATATTTTGGAAATGCCTATTGTCTTCTTCCGTTCAGTGTATGCTTATGTTTTCGGTTTTCTGTTCGGGTTGTACAGTGCTGTTTTTATTCGCTTTACATTCTTTTCATTCAAAATAGCGCTGCAAAGAGCAGCTTGCTCTCTTTTCACTTCTCTCTTCCAAATGTTTAATTACTTGATCGTTTATACTACTGTACTTAAGTCTCACATAATCGAATGTATCGGAATTAAGAAAATATTGTTCGCATTATTTGATGTTCATTCTTATCGCATAAAATGCTTCAGTCATATTGTGGCCAAAACATTTGAGGGCTGAGGGTGCAGATAGATTGTCACACTGTTCATAGGGTTGGAGCACAACATTGCAACAGGTATACAGGTTTCTATCGAGATTTATTGCATAATTATAGGCGATGTGTTTTTGGTCTTCGGGACATTCCTTATGAGAAGGCCGTTCAATACGACGTAGGATGCACAAAATTGGCCATCATTTCGCTTTGGAGTAGCATCTGGAGCCAGTAAACACTTTCGTTGTCACCTTCCTTGAAACTCTGTGATAAAGAGTTAAGGATAAAGAGTCAATGCAATAAATAAACTGTAAAAGAGATAAGAGAATCCAAAACGTATTAAAACAAACCCTAAAGAATCGTATATGGGATTTATAAGCGTGCATAGCCACCGAATTGATGCATCTTTCATGAATTTCATCCCTGCGTAAACAGCACATTAAACACCCACTGCATTTAGACCTACCTATCTCTGAGCACCAACGAGAGCACCGGATTACTCCTTTGCTACATCAATGCAGAATAAGTGCCTAAACTAGCACGCCTATCAGGGCAATTGTAAACTCTAGCCAAAGATAAGGACCATCCAGTCACTTTCAAGGTTTTCGAAATTCTGTTTATAACACATCCCCTCGGTAAAAAAATAAAAGGCGCTGTTAAAAAACTGAGAAGCTTTTATCACTAAGTAGTTGCCAAAGTAAAAAGGCAAAGCAGAAAGTTACTGAAAGCCACGTACCAACTGAGTTCCTTTCCGTGACCTTTTTTTAATATTTAGCGGAGATTTGACTGGGAAGACTAAGTAAAATCACACTTAAAACTCTTTTCTCAGGGAATAGCTCGATCACTACGACTACAGTTTCACAGGCACTCACTTGCAAAAGTGCAACAGCAATGCAAGCGTGCGCTTCTCCTACGAAGATGTCTCAAAATCTATTACTGCATTCATATCTGGTGTACCGAATTGGATATATGGACATAAAACGTGAAATGATATCCTCTATCAGGATCATAATGATGTGCTGTGATTTTTGAGGAAAATAAGGAGGGAGGAGACCTGAGGATGTCAAAACTCCTAAAAAATCAAAGAATGGGAAGGGGAGGGGAGACACTTGGTCGAAGGTTCCTGAAATTCCTCCTAATTTATTTGGCAATTACCACCACATCAACTACCTTGCAAAAACTCATAACATTAGCCATGTTATGTTCTCAAAGTTCCCTTCACTCCTCGACTGTACCCTTACAGATCACAAGCAAAGCAGGTCGAGCACCGAACTGTTGACGCTGTACTATTTGTATGGGATGCAAAATGCGCTGTTTGTTATCTTATATGCTTGAATATGCGTCTCGAGATAGCACATATAAATTCCACCGCTTTATTCAACGTAAACACGAAGAAAACATCGATGAGTGATACATATGACTGAGAAGACCACCGCACATTTCCGTCGATTTATTTCACAGAACATTCCCGTACCGCTCAAAAACTAAACAGATTACTTGAAGCTTTCCTCCCGTATGCAAATATTAATCTGCTTTAGAGATATCCCACTGAAGTTAATTCAGAATTCTGAGTGTATTCCTAATATAAAGCTTTATATAAACAGTGATGCAAACCTGCATCAGCGATCTGATATAAGAGGTAGTTTGAGAGGAAATTCTAAACTTCAGATTGTCGAATCTCACGATCGATTAATCACTCGACAAAACTGAAAGCACTTTTAGATTGCAACGACTCCAATGAGGTGGGAAACACGAAAAAATTTGCTACCTATCCGATCCCCAGCTGTGTCACCTTCATTAAGTGATAGAAATGATTAACAAACATCATTTTATTCGATAAAAAATACAGGCATCAGATGGCTGATTTGTTCGAAGCAGTGGTAATACCATGTGATACTTGAAAAAATAGTAGTGATGAGGGTACTGAAGTACTCAGCTTTAACCGCTTCTCAACTCAGCATTAGTTTACCATAGTGTGATACGCATCAACATCGTTGCTTCACATCCTTCAAACACAGCTCTCTACTTTGTAATAACATACAGCGTTAAGCCTGAAAGAAGGCAAACAGTGCAATGAAATATTGAGACGCCCATTACATTAACCATAAATAATTTCTAGCTAGAAAAGAAAGCTAGCCTATTTTGAAATCGTTCTTCTCGAATTTTTAGTGTATATTTCCGTTTGTGAAATGACAAGGTAAAAGCAACCTAAAAGAACCTGAAATTGTCCTAAACAATAATAAAACTGAAATGAGCTAAAAGAAAAACAGCTGACATAAAGCAATACGATCGGTGACTCCCTCAAAAATGGTCTTCGTGAAAAAATTGAATGATGGTGCGGTAGGTTGCAAACTTAGATCCAATTTAAACAAAAACACCAGTTTCGATGAATATTCTGACCTTTTGTAACCGTAAAATAAAGGGCGGAACGAGAGGAGGGACAAGCACGGTGTTTTCTATGGTCATGAGAAGTGGCTAAAAATCTGGAGGATCGCTTTTCAGTTTCATCAACAGGCCGCCTGATCTCAAACAGCGCAATGTTTTGAAATACTCTGAAAACAAAAATCGTCAGAATCCAAGATGACAAAAACCTAAAAAACGAGCTCAAAGATGCAAGAGGAAGATTGAGTGGAGGGAGAGACGAGGGGAGTTGAAATATTCTCGACACTCAACCCTGTCATCAGCTGGTTTATCATATCATGAGACGCCTATAGTTCAACTAAACTGCGCCACTCTCTAGAGAGTAAATAAAGCAAATCATTTTTCCAACCTCTCTATGTTCAATGAATCTGCTTTCCGTGGTCGATGAGTTTTCCGCCTATGGAAGTCTCTTTCAGTTTTGGATCGCCGGATCGACCCATCGTAGAAACTGCAAAATCATTGCGCATTACATCACGATTGCACATCTACTAATATCAGCTGCTGTTTGTTACCACTGTGATTGATGCCGCATAATAAAATACTGATAGCAGAAATATTGCGGCATACAAAAATATACACACTCGTGATATGCCTTTTATTCTTTATTCTTTTTTCAGCTCTCATATGGGAATCTCTCTTGTCTAGTCCCTCGTAATATTTTACAAAAATTCGATGGATCAATAAATAGGACGGAATTTCCAGATTTCCACTGCATCTCGGCTATAAACGCAATGGTCACAAATATAAAGGAATATACTTACGCATACTTAGATGACAAAAGAAATACTCGCTCACTGATGACCCTGCGCAAACTTGATAACAAAAATTAAAAACAAAATGGATAGAACATACCTTAGGGGAAGTTCAACAGAATGTCGTAATCCATGAGTGGCGTTTTATCTAGCTTTGTTTAGAAGCATGCTTACTAGGCTTTTGGTCAGGTCGCTGTCCATTAGATGCCTCACCTCAGTGGCCTATTTTCACACCCATCTTTGGGTCCATCTCTTGCTCTTATCTTTCAACCCGACGATCGTAGCAATCCAATTTTATGTTTCATGTTGTGCTCAGAAGCACTCTCAGAAATATAATGCAAAGCATCGCGGGAAGGAATTCTCAAAAGTTATCTACCCACTTATAAAGGTTACATGCAAAGTGTACAAGTGGAATATATGAAAGGCGGTCGTTCTCACAACTGACTGCATTTGGGAAAGAAGAGGGATGGAACGGCTCGATGCGGAGGATTGCCATCCACTTCACCTAACAGAGATACCGAATAGTTTACTTAATTTATAAATAAATCTTGACGGGAAAGCTTACGAGCTTAAAATAGAAAAACATTGTTAGAATTGAAAAGAATCATAGAGAAAGAGTTGTAACGGAAAGAATTTTGAACAAACAACAACGTAACACACAACGATAAACAATCAAGAAAAACGCACAACACTTCCGCCACAAAATACCCGAAAGTTTTAAAACATTGCTCGAATATATGCCTTACTATGAAGTAAAACAAAGTAACCAGTAAAATCTATGAATTACATGCGCCAGGAAAAACGGCAGATGACGCTGTCAATGAACACCTGCCCGTTTACGAAAACCGCCGATGCTCCAAGTTCTTTCTTGTCCCACCCCTACCCTTTCTCCACCCGTCTCCTATCCTTTCCCCACCTCATCCCTGCCCTTTCCC
>QEWY01002887.1:118421-128949 GCA_006503575.1 Baylisascaris schroederi
TCCAATTGTGACATTTCAGCATTTGCTGTTGCTATCAGCTCAAGATTTCGTCAACGGAAAAACAGGGAATATGAGAATCCAAAATGAATTGTTTTTAAAATATAGAAAATCAATTATTCGCCAACATGGGTATGTTGAATAGCAACTAGTTCTGCATCGATTCAAAAAAAAGATCTCTTCTCTCACAACAACAACAATAACAATTGTATATTAAAAAAACAACATCAGTAACAACACAGCAGAATGGACCTATTCGGTACCGTCATTAGGAAGTGGAGGCAATAGGCAAGACGTGATAAATGAGAGAGCAATTTTAGGAACAGGAGCAATCGAATGTGATGGTCCTTTAAGTATATCCAATGCCACTTTACCTTCAATCGTTACTTTGCTGTTTGCATTAACCCATCCAGCATCCTCATCATTTCTTCTTCTATGCAATAAACGCGCAAAAGGTGTTCTACCACCTTTTCCCTTCAATTCAATTCTCTTCAAGCTCTCATCATTCCCACATGCGAATGAAATATAACCTTCTGGATTCGTTAACAAAAACGATGAAACATTGCCATCACTAGTGCCAACGAAACTTGCTACTTTATCGTGTAATTCCAACGTACATCTTTCGATACCAATCTCCTCGTCAAACACAATCACCTCGGCACCATCATAAGCAATTGAGCTATTAGCACACATTCCAAGCATAAGATTAGCATGAAGGGCACTCCATTTGAACACTAAACTATGTGTATCGAATGCAAGTACTTCTGTCGCCGAACATGCAATGAGTATATGCTGCCGTGGAGGTGTACACCATTCCACTGCATTCAATTTATTTATGGAATCATAGAACACCTCTTCACGGATACGTTGACTACTTGCCAAACGCCAAACGACTAACGTCGATCGCCTATCATATTTGCTATCCCATTCGTGTATCGTTGCAAGAGTATAATCACAAATCTGTGATGCAGCCGTTATAGGTAGTCCTTTCCAATGAACACTTTCTATTGGTGTCCACCTCGGATACTCTTCATCCACATACCTCTCCCATAGGACCAATTTATTCGCTGTATCAATACTCACGAATATAAAATCGCAAGTATCGCTCGATCTTGCAAAACGAATACTGCTCTCATGTGTGGTGCTGAACTCCAATGATGCGAAGTCAACTGCGTTACGACGCCAAAACTTTACAATATGCATTTCAATTTCATCACCAACACGTTGCTCAGCCGTCATAATTGTAGTTTTACTTAGTGCCACTGCTGATACATCCACATGTGGCGCTAATACAGGTGGTAGTTCAGGTCGGATAACCTCTGGCAAGTTTTGAGAGACTGCATCTAGCATAGCGGTTGTCAGCATCGTACATGGGTTAATCCACTGTATACAGCCAGGTCTACCATTGTGCACGACAAGATGCGGCATCAAAGGGTCCACCGTAAGAGCAAATTGCCGTGTACCTATAGGTCGTTGTAACGTTTCTAGACGGCTATAAACTGCCATCGTAGAAAGCAGAACCATCACCACCGTATTATCCATAAGAATGGCTACAAGAAGTGAACCATCTTCTGATATTTCCACATGACTTATAGCCGCACCAAGTCGGGACAGAAATGAATCAGCGGTTGATCCGGTTCGAGAACCATGAGCTGCATATTTCACAACAACCCCTTCTACTCCACCTGATATAATTGCACCCTGTGGAGTAAGTACCACACTTGGCGCTAATCTATGCCAATGAACACATTGTGTTGGTGTTCCTAATTGCTTGATAACATTGTCCCAAACAAGAACTCGACCAAATGAAAGTGTGGCAATAAGTGAAACACTACGAAATGCTCTCACATCGACAAAACAACTCCGAATACCATTAAACTCTTCTTTACCTGTAAATTTATAGCTCCTTATTATTGCACTCTCAAATATATAGGCACGTACGAAGAGATCCTCACAAACGGCCATAAATAGATCACTTAATGTGAGCTGTTTTAATGTTCGGATTTCTGGCATCTTAAATGATTCACTTCCGATTAGCTCCTTCGTGATATCCTTTCCGGTATCCATTGTAATCTTTTTTATGCTCGGTTTGCATAATCCTTCATCACCACAAACAATATAGATAGCTCTCGATTCACTATCTTCAAATGCAGTCAGTAGGTGTTGTTCATGTAAATCTCGACATTCTAGAGCCATATTCGTTGTGAGGTCATGCTCAATACGCATTCCATTACTCAGATAGATGACTAGTCTCGCAGTATCATTACAACATAACGTGACAACGTTGGACGCCTCCGAAAGGATGTATTCTCTACGACCAGTTTCGGCATCATGAACAGTGACCTGTTTGCCAGAAGCCAAACAAACACGCTTGTTGTCAGGTGTAATAACAACGCAATCAATCGTCCCATTCTCATTTCGGCGATTCGTTGCTATCACTTGTCTATTGCGTTCAGCTGTAATTGTCATCTTGCATCACCACTTCGAGCTTTACCTACAATATGGGACAATGAACTGATGAATATCGTGGAAAATATCAACTTTATGGACGCCTCATCATCTCTTCATGTATCCTAAAACCTCTTTCAAACGCATTTTCCTTTTTTTCCTTTATCCGTCCTCAACGTAAAATGTTAACTACTTTTTTTGCGAATATTTTTGGTCAACCTAAAAAAGCCTTCTGGTTGGTAAGACCGAATTCCAGAAATTCTTCATGATTTTTGTTTCCTAATATCCTCAGAGTCAAAGTGGTTCCCATCAAATTATGGGTAGCTACCAACCAAATTTCACCATTGCAAGGATGGAAATGTCAGCTCGTTCAATCAGCGCTAGCGAAATTGGCAAATATCCAAAGTTCAATGGAAAACAATCCACGTTTTAAGCGAACATATTGAGTATGATTATCGCGGTAAGAGCAGAAAAAATCACTATCATCACATCCCAAAAAATGACGCACGAAGACAGTGCATTATGAAGGATAAACACCGAGATGCTTTCATATCGCTATAGGGCATCTAGGAAGTGCCTCGTAGATAAGTTGTTTCATAACGATAGCCGAAAACGAAATCACCTAAAAACATCGAAGGAACACTTTATTCGTCCGTCGTAAGCATATCACGGTACGTCCATCCTAACACAGTTATACAGTATATCACGCTCATATTTGACGTTATTATAAACACAGTTAAGGTAACCCCCTAATATAGTTAATTAAGAAAATAGGCAAAGAGGCAGATCGACTAAACTCTTTCATCCAGTCAACCAAAAATTTGGTCAAAAATTAAAACGACCGGTAAAGTACATGAAAAAATTATGCCCACCGTATCTAACTTCAGATTAAACACTGAAATACCCGGCCAACGGTTTCAAAATGGTGGTTGTTTGATGGGAACTACGTCACTTCCCCATTCTTCTAACTCCTGTCCCCTCCCCTACGCATCCTCCATCAATTTTAGGTTACGCCGTTAATCCCAGCTGATGCCGTTGAAACAGGAGTGAAAATTTGAAAGATAAACAAAATATTTTCTTAATTAAAGTAGGTAAGCAGAACATTTATGTTCATATAGAAGCAACTTAATCTCAAGAAAGCAGAAAATACAATCCTTCACGTATCGAAAAGTAAAATGTACTCTGAATAAAGCGAATCACCACTAACATTAACTCTAAGCGTGGTAATAAAAAAGCAACGTCTGAAGCTAACAAACCAATGTCTAAAAAGAGATAATACCAGAGTGGTTTCATAGCAAAATAAACCATAATAAATTCGGAAATGAACCTTCCAAATAAAAAATACAACTACATATGACGGGATAAAGATGCATACCAGCTACATGGCCTAATAGAGCTAGTGATAGCAGTCCCTTAGGTATTTAATTGAACAGGTTCAACCTATGAGCGCAACGTGACGATGGGTAAAACTTCCCACGATCTTACCCAAAGTGAAATATTTCATAAAAAGCACCCAAAATTCAAGAGAATAAAAAAAATATCTCGAGCTCAAAAATGTAGCTCGACCTCAACCGACCTCTGAAAAGAACCCATCGATGCGCGCCTTCTCTGAACAATCGAAAGAACTCAAACCTAGACTTGCAACTACGTCATTTGTTCCTTTTTTAGCGAGCAGCCAAAGGTGACAAGTTTATTTCAACGACCATCTGCAACTTTCGTGTTACTTAGCAGTGATCGGACCGCACTCAGGTGTACTACTGTTTCATGGCTTACTGTAGCTTTTGTAAGCATAACTATACCTCTTGTAATCTATTTACTCGAGTATAAGAAAAGTTTACTCGAACCCTCTTCTATATTTCCTACCGTTACCCTGATAAAGGCTGATCTGAGCCGAAAACGCGGATATCACCCCTTTCCGCCATAAAACAGATCAGTCACATTTATGAATAACTTTCACCGGTTGCATCTAGCGAAAGCTTTTGTGGGATCCCACGCTCGGAAAGGAATAGGGGAGAGGCATTGTGGCCGAAACGACCCCTCCCCTCGCCGTCAAAATGCCCGGAGAGGGGATATCAACCAACGATCGTCACAATCGATTTTTTTTTTATTCATGGGCAACGACCGTTTTGCTGTAATCAGTACATGCACACCCATCTATCACTATAAAAAAAATTTGCAAAATCCGTTAACGAAACACTCTCCTCATAACCCCACTATCGAAGACATGCGGTTAGACACGTCATATCTATTCTTCATTGCATGAAAATACGTCTAAGTTAAAGTTGCGTAACTCATACGGCGCAAGTGTCCTACTGTCATCAACATGGCATCTATCAGGCAGAATGCAACCCGTGCCTTACCCAGTTTTCCCCTTCCCTGCCCCTAAGAATAACACGTACTCACCTCACGGTCTCTGCACCAACATCACTGTTTTCATAGTGTGGTTTCGCGTTGCAAAATACAGCAAATGCACCAACTTCGATATATTAAAAACCTGCTTATAAGCTGAACGTATCTCTTTCCTCTCATAAACGCCCATAAGTTGGGATAGGGGAATTTGCGGCCCTTTTGCGTGGCCCAGGGCCATAGGAGCGCATTAGTGCACCACAGACTCCCCCATCCTCTGCAGATAAGGTCTTACCCGCAATCCCGGACTGTTTTCCACTTTGCTGATTAATATGCCATTAAAATCACTGGATTTAGGAGCGATACCTCAGCTATAGGGAACATCGATGGCTATAGCATTCTCAGAAAAGTCTCCATAACAGCACTAAGAATTGTCGACTCATCACCGTATTGGATAAACTCCGTAACGTATATTTGAAAGCTTTCTCTATGAGCGAATCACTTCAATTCCGTAAATAGACTTGATTCAGGTTCTGCATAATAATAATATTACTGCTTATACCTATACTCAAGTACAAGTAACGGAATTGAAATGACATAATTCGGAGAGAGTCCGCATGAACTTGCACATGCATCGCTACTAGACTTTATATGTGAACCACACTAAGTTAATAACAACAAAATAATGATGAAAGACCTTCACTTCCAACAATAATAAATAATAATATAATAAGTAGACCCGTCTGCGAAACAGCAATGCCAATAATTCTAGGTCAAAGGTGATAGCAACCCCGACCGGGGTCCGGTCTAACCGCACCAGCTACAGCGCTCATGCTGAACAAGCACGCCAAGCTGATAAAAAGTGGCAAAACATTTGGTGTTGCGTAGCTATGACAATGAAAAAGTCATATCTCGACTCACTGCTTATCTATAATTTATTCTGGTTTGCATAAAACAGTGTTAACCCCCCCCCGCCGGACCCTCCATTCCGATCCGTTTGCCTCTGATTACTAAATAAACATCTTCCAACTCTCCCCTCTACTGAACTCAAGTGCTACTTCCACTGACGATCAAATGAAATCTTGCAGCTATAGCGCATGCTCCAAACACTTCCAACAAATACGGAATTCACCAACCCATGGATATGTTCTTGCAAGTAAGCACAATCACAAACTTGCAGCTTGAACAGTCGAAAGGGTGAATCGACACTGCTACGTTACGAGTAGAAACGCGTCGTACCCTGCCCACGACTGTGCCGTTCATCTCTAGGCCGGATCCAGATAAGTAAAAGGCAATTACCCAACAAAAACCGGACTCAACCTGTTCTCGTATGGTCATGCGTTAAATTAATATTGAAGTAAACCTGGACTCGAAGCCACGATACTTCATTAAGCGAGTAAATAACCTCATACCTTCATAAAAAATTTTTATTTCCCGCTTTCTTATCAAGATTTACCATACAAACAAACACTCACAATGCCAAATGTGATGAAAAACATATAAAAATCACAAGCATATCACATATGGTTTATCACTCCAAATTGTCTTATCGCTATCCCTCTAAAATATGCTTTCATCAGATCTGAGCAATCACTTTTTGACATAATGAGTAGGCAACCTGTCTACTTTAGCACGGAGGGCATTCCCATCACCACCCTCTCCCTTCCCCTCCCCCTAATCGTTGTATTCAGCACATACTCCAAACCACATACAATTCCAGGTCAACAATCAAAAATAAGAAAAACCCTACCAAAACATTGAAAGCAATCGCAGTCGAAATAAAAATAATCATAGCGAGATTATATCCCAATGAACGATCTAAAATATACGCACAACAACCAAACATCCGAAACATCCATCGAAATAACTGGACTGCAAATGACGTATTTCCTTATAGTCCGTGAAACGTCGCGGTCACGGTCCAGCAGGGTGCGCATGAATTCGACCACGCAATCTTCACAGACAGTAATGGCACAGAAATTACCCCGAAGCAAGAAACGTGGCCGTACCGCACCGTCCATGCATGCATTGATCGCTGTAACATCCGGTGATTCATTAAGGCCCTCATTTCAGCATCGATTTTATGCTTCTGTGAGGTTAGATTTTACGCACCGACGGCAATACACCTAAAATCCCAATTCATACCTTATTATGATCTGCAAAAAATGCAGTACCTGTACTTCCTATGCCCTCGGGTAGCCTATACTTGCCCGAATCCTCACAATTTATGTTACCTTTACATTATTCTGCATGTCATTGCTTATGAACGCGTAAAATTTGGGACCATTCCAACCAAAGATTAATTTTTGAGGAACGCGATCAAGGTTTTATTCGATGTGTTTCTACTCCTTAATGGTATCGGTGCTGGCAGATAATCAACAAGATTCACCTTTTGTTAAAGAGAATAACTGACAGCCGAAAGCCTTTTAGATGAAATTCCCACTGACAGTCATTAAAATTATGGGTAGCAATTCATAATCCAACTCAGTAACGCCCTTCCCGCTTTCGCCTTTGGGATTGGGACTATATGAGAGCTCAACGGTATTCTTATAATACTGCTGGCTCCGAAAAACGCCTTTAGCACAAACCAAAATTGTATTGAATACTCTTAAGGTCGACAGCTCCAAGAATCAAGGTTCCCAACATTCACAGTCTCTAATATCAATGCTTTGCAAATCCCACCCATCCATGCTCTACAATTTTTGGATTCTCAATTTTGTTCAGCAGAACCAAATTTCGAGTATGGTCGGAGTTAAATTTGGCCACCTTCGTATAATACCACTAACCTAGATCAGAAATTTCAAAAAAAAAAAAATACCGCCATTATTTCATGCTAGAGACTTTATTAAACGAAAAATTTTGGACAACCCATGTTTTATATTTTTTTATTTCGACGAAAAGAATGGTCAATTTTATCGACGGTGGAAAGAGATAACCCTCCCATCACCTCAACGTTTCATCTCTTGATAACATACTTCCCAAAGGAAACAAAATAGCACATTAATATTAGTAAAATTCTTTAGAAGGAGAAAAGGAATGAAGAGAATGTTCTCAGTACTGAATTTTGAATGGTACTTATTAATCCATGCACCTTTTCTCTGTCATGTAAGTCATGGTTCTAGGCGAATCATACCCATCCTTACTTGTGCTAATGACTACCTGTGCCTGTACCTAATGATAATGTATAAAAAATAAATGTAATAAAACTAACATAATATTCAGGTGCCATGAACACCTTCTCCATTGGCGATCGTCATGAGTTGGTGGGGCTTAACGGCTCAGTAAGCGAGTTCGATATTCCAAACTCGTAAGATGGTACTTCCGCTGTTTGCACCTTGAAACGCGCTTCTGTTATCTGCGAAATTTACTATTCCCCTTCAGTTATCAATAAGTATTCCCGGTTACATTCAGGACAAGACTTTCGGAAAAGTGAACAGCGAACAGCGAAACCTCGACCTTACAATGATGAATAAATTGACTACCTCACATGAAACAGAGATGAAGGGGGGACAGATAAAGAGAGGAAACAGAGAACGTGCCATAGAAAAAGAATACGAAAAAACGTCCGATTAGGGAAATTGATATCCATTTCGCAATAACGCATTCAAACTTTCTCATAATTAACGAAACAACAAGACGACATCAAAAAGGATTTCTCATAAAGTATTATTCCAACCTTCAACCCAATGCGTTTTTCTTTAGTCATTTATTGATGCAAAGCCCATGCCGGCATGCAAACAACTGAAATAGATAAATACCTGACGACTGCCCAATTCGATGACTCCTTTCTCGCCTGACATCGTCCCATCGTAGACACGCCAATCGCATCCATTAAAAAACGGATGTGCACGAAGATCCTCATCTGATAGCCGTTCTAGAGGATTCGTCAATAACAGCCTAAAGTAAAGGTAACGTTAATAAATGAAGTACCTTATAAGCCAGACTACGAATCTTCAAAAAGGGATAAATCGTCACTACAACATTCATCGACTGGTCGACGTTCGTTCCAACGTGTACGCGAAAAGCATTCTTTGTAATTCTGACGGTGGAACATCTTTTCAAACGCAGATTGGTAAACGTACGAATCCCATACCACTGAACAAGCGTCAGTTTTTTCTATCCCTTAAGAGGTAACCGGAAAAAATATCATGCACAGATCTAAACAAGCTTACTCTTATTCTCCATCAATATTACAAGTATTTATAACACTAAATATTTATAAAACAGGCTCCATAAATATTCACAATAATTGCTCGACTATTTAATTCTTCGGATTCCAATACTCAGTTCTGATGGATATAAAAACTTCAGCTAAACCTCCTATCGTCTAAATGACAACGTTGAACGCTACACATTTTACAACCTCATATCAATCTTCCATCTGCATTTTCTCTTGTTTCGAACATTTCCACCAAAGTTTTCAAATACCTGTACAGATGGCTTTATTTTAGCCTCGTTCTACATTATAGACCTCATCCTACCACAGCGCATAAAAGCTAAAGCGAAATCCAGACAAAAGCAATCACAATACTACCAAAATGCTATTCGCTCATAACTCTACTTGCTGTCACCCTCGACGATCCATTATTGTTCTTTTCTTTACCTTCCTAATAATGTACGCATGTCAATACTTGCATGTCACATGTACCTGAAGAAACGTAACAGGAAATTAAGGGGTCTTAAGCTTTCGTTCCATTTGCAAACCATTTCGCCTCATTTTACGAGAACAACCAATGTCTTCTACTTCTCACTGACTACCACCTACAGCAACGAATCTTTTGGTCACCAGGTGAATAATTGAAAACCTGTAGGAATCACACATACCTAGAAAGCAGATCTCTGGCCGCAAAGCTGATATCGACACATTCGGGAATAGGAATTGTGATCGCCGTTGCCAAACCATGCAGACAAAGCCCACTAAGTTTCCGTCCACATAATAGCTCGAACATTATCGCACCAATCGACCAGCGATCCGCCGCTTCATCCACCACCTGCGTCACCGATAGCAATTCTAAATGAATGAATGAACAGCTCAATACCACCAAAACCTTCAACAATAATAATTTGCTCAGCATTACAGTGGAAACAAAATCGTTCGTAACTTAAACAAAACGATTTGCACAATGATTACAAATGTAATGATCACCTCATATATTTTTACTTCCACTATGCTAAAACAAAGGTTACAAAACTGAAAAAAATTTTCTACGCAAAATATCCCCACATCCTGATGGAAAATTATACCGAATAGTCTGGAAAATTGCATGCAATTAGCACTAATTATATCAGTGTAATATAGAAGCTCTTTCGCACTTGTTCACCTCTTCCAAAAAAGATTAGAAAACTGATAAACCTTCTCATACCAGGTGCAGCGTAACAATTATTTATAGCATCTTCATCATCGCGTACATCTACGTCAGTCCATCGACTGCAGTAGGTCAACTTCAAGTTCGCCTCCTCGTCTATTAGGAGATTATCTGGCCGCAAATCACTGCAAAACCAATCTTTGTACCTACGTATATACTCATATTTATATAACTACAAGTACAATTATAATTAAAAATACATAAGCATATAAACAAACAAATAAACAAATGAAGTGCGAATAAGTAACCAAATAAATAAATAAATGAATAAATAAATAAGTTTATATATATACACATGTATATATATATACACATGTACATGTACATATATATATGTGTATATATATATGTGTATATATATATATATATAT